>JBAMBL010000296.1:0-130463 GCA_037043405.1 Drosophila subquinaria | reverse complement strand
CTGTAGCGGGTGAGTCTTGCCTAAACCGTCCTTCTCAAACTGGAGAAATTCGCGTTTTACGGCTTCTAACAATTTATTCAATTTCGAGTGATTTAATCAGGTGCAGTAATACATAGTTTGCAGTGATATACAGTAAACCACTTATGTCTTCATACAGCATAAATTTGTCAAATTTGCTTATAATAAAGATGTTTTGATGCGGGTTTTATATATTGATCTTTTATTCAATTAAATCCCGTTCTAATGATTCAAAACTTTCTTTAACCCATTAAAAAAAAAGTAAATTTTCAACTTTTTTCCTCGATTTTTTAAAAAAAATATTTTGATGCAGAAAATTCTTCAAACAACTCTAAGTTTTATAAAATATAAACTTTAAATTAGACAATATAAAATAAAAATCATTAAGTAAATTTAAAAATAAATCAAAGTAAAAATTAATGTCGCTTAAAGAAATTAATGTCTTGGACAGACAACAGTTCAGGAACAAATAACTAGTAGACTTCACAAAATAATATTACACACAGTAAAATAATACATTTAAATATATGTATATTTATACATACAAAAACTAAAAGCTACACACAAACTACGCCCCTTACCCACCCTAAAAAATCACTTTTAGGCAGGCAAGGTAGCTTTAAGATATTACACACGTTTACAATTTAAAACACACAATACTCACGAACAATATATACACTGGCGCACATATTTATTGGCACAGCAAACATTTTGAGATTTGGGGGCTTTATTGTTCCCCTATCGTTAACATATTGGTATCAATGGAAAGGTCACTTAAATTCCGTTTGAATGATATAAAACTTTCCTTAACCCATTAAGTACCCTTCGAAAATTTCGAATTTATGTAAAAGTCAATTTTCGAAACTTTTTCCCTCGATTTTTTACCAAAAATATTTTGATGCAAAAAAATTCTTTAAACAATTTAAGGAGTGACTGCAAAAAAAAATTTTCAAAAATATTTTTGCTAGTATTTTTTATAATTTTTTGAAAATCCTAAAAATGACCATTTTAACCCCTTTTTCCTACTTTTTACATAAAAAGTGCCTTTTTTAGCAATTTTCAAAAAATTATAAAAAATACTAGCAAAAATATTTTTGAAAATTTTTTTTTGCAGTCACTCCTTAAATTGTTTAAAGAATTTTTTTGCATCAAAATATTTTTGGTAAAAAATCGACGGAAAAAGTTTCGAAAATTGACTTTTACATAAATTCGAAATTTTCGAAGGGTACTTAATGGGTTAAGGAAAGTTTTATATCATTCAAACGGAATTTAAGTGACCTTTCCTTTGATACCAATATGTTAACGATAGGGGAACAATTAAGCCCCCAAATCTCAAAATGTTTGCTGTGCCAATAAATATGTGCGCCAGTGTATAATTATCAGGGATTAAAACCGAAACGAATATCGGTTTCAGTTACGGTTTCGGTTATGTTCGCATTTAGGTTTTCGGTTATCGGTTACGGTAAATCTTGGAATAAAGGTTTCGTAACGGTGAACCGGTTTTTGTATGTTTCGGTTTCGAAATACCGGTACAGTTTCGGTTCACAAAAAAAAAAATTTTTTTTTCAATAATTCTAAAAGCGCATTACTTCCTCACTGTTTCATGCACATAATCTTGTTATCCATGTTTTAGTATGTATGTATAAAAAATACTTTATGGGGTCTGCCATGTCTCTTTCTGCAAAACCATTATAGCCTGGTTGCACATATTCACGGGGTATAAAAATATATGCAATAATTTTATTTCCTTGTCAAAACAATTACTCGCCTTATTGTATGTTTATACTTTGGGTATATACATACATACATACATTTATGCATGCAAAGAGTAAAGAAAATTTCAATTGTCTTCTCCTTTTTTCGTGGTGACGATCGGCGCTTCTGTGCGTGGGCGCACACATGGGCGCACACATGCATAAAGCTCGAAGCTCGGCCGCATATTCCTAAGAAATCGCTGTGCATGTACACGAGTGATTCGTTCGTCAGCATAAGCTGATTTTATTCAACTCTTCGTTTCATTGAGTGATTAAACACGAGCCAAAATTTAAACGCTCTGAAAGCTGAGTATGAACACGATTGATGTGCTCATCAGCATGAGTTGGTTTTTACTCAACGCTGTGTTTCGAACAGTGAGTGGAGTTGAGTAAGATTTGTGCGTATGAGGAAATCAAGAAAAATAGTGAATTTTGCAGCTCTCTGGTGTGTACATGCAGAAGACAATAAAATGCAGATAATTTTTGCAACTTGCTTTTATTCCTTTTTTTTTTATTTGCATTTATGGAAAACCGAAATGAACCTTTATAAATGAAACGGTTACTAAACGGTTATTTCGGTTTACAGAGTTTCGGTTTAAAGGTTTCGGTCAGACGAAAAATTTTTTTTTTCGGTTACGGTTACAGTTACGGTTTCAAATTTCAATCGGTTTTTACCGGTTAAAGGTTACGGTTTCGGTTAGGGTTTTAATCTCTGATAATTATATATACATTTATTTAACTTTTTCCCGCGGCGTCTCCACAAACACCGTGTGCATTTACAGCGCTTATTCCAATGTTTGGTTCCACTGTTCCTCAGCTGTTTTGTTGTTTTGCACTTTGTTCTGTTGTTGAAATCGTACCTGTAAAACGATAATGAAATAATATTATAAAGATTATTTAAAATTAGATAATTTTTGAATATTATTTTACGAACTCCGAAACTTTTTTAAGGAATTTTAAAAAAGAAGAAAAAAACCAAGAAGAAAATTTCAAGAGTCCCAAATTGGGAAGAAAAAATTATGAATCATAAATAAGGAATTTTAACTCATTTATTTCAAAATCTACATGTTTTCCACATATTTTTCAGTGTTGGTAGAAATGCAATAGTTTGATAATCAGCTTCTTGACACGCTTGAACTACTAAGTCTGTGGCTTTTTCTTTTGATGATTGAATATTTTTTTTAAATTCGAAAGAATGACAGGAAAAGCAAAAATATTTTTCCAAATTTTTTTTTCTAATTTTTTTTTCCTAATTTTTGTACTCTGACAATTGACAATTACATTCATAATCAGTATGTCTGTTGACAAGTTCGGTCATTTTATTAATGATAATGAGCATTCGGAACCCTTGAAAAGAGGCTTTAAAACTGGTGTGGGTTTGTACATTGATAGTGACGGTAATCTAAATGCTCAACAGAGACGAATTAAAAATTGTGGTGGACCGATAGAGGGAAACGATTTAGTAAAAAAAGACTATCTTGATAAAATCATTGATGCTGGAACTGCGGCCAGTTTGACCACGTGTGGCGGGATTGCCTATCCAAGGAGCGAAAGATCTTTTGCTACCTTTGCGGCAAGCCTGACACCTTTAGTCCCCAGTGTGAAGGTTGTCCGGGAAACGCCAGGATGTCCGCGCTGCGAGCGGGACAAGCACGCTCGGGAACGACGACCGCGGAAAGGAAAGACGCAACAGGATGTAGAACAGGAATCCAGCTCGAACAGCAAACCTGAAAAAAATGAAATAAATAATAACAAATTAAATAATTACAAAGATAAGGATAGAGTAAATGAATATAAGGATAAGGATCAGGATAAGGATCAGGATAAGGTTCAGGATAAGGATAATCGTAGAAACATTATCAAGGATAACTAGCTCGTCAAAGGGAATTCATGAAGAGGCCTACCGTACGAGGATCGCGTCCGGGCATACATGTCGGCCCGGAATAGGCCACTCGACCCATCTTAAAAGCTCGAGCACGCTTCCGTCGACGCAGGATGATTGGGCGACAGGTCATCGAGGCTGTCCAGCGCATGACAACACAGATCCACGTGTGTTTGCAGATGTGGAGAAAGCAGGACGCAAGATGAAGAGACTGCTGGACACAGAAGGGTCTGTGAGCTTGCTGGGACGAGGATGCCGGGAGTTAGTCGAGGAACTGGAATGGCCAGTGCAGCCATACGCCTCGATGCACATTAGGTCAAAAGAACACTTTTCGTGTCCGAAAGTGATAAAAATTAAAAGTGACGTTTTGCATTTTCTGTTTGTTAGTCCTAAAAATATAATACCGTTAAACAGCTGTGCGTCAAAGTCAATCAATGCAAGTTTCTTTATATTTATATTTATTTCGCAACATTTGCAAATAACTCATTAAAACGGTAAAATTTCTTTTAATCTTTGACTTTCTGTAAACTTTTACAAAAAATGACCCCTTTCAATTTATTTCAATTTATTTCAAACTGCGCTCTTTTGCGTCTTACGAGTAATTCCTGATTTTTTTTAGGTTACCTCTGCATAAAAAATCGATTTGTTTGAAGTATGGCGAAAAGAGTGCTCAAAGAAGAAGCTATATCCCTGGTTGCCAATGACTCCTACTGTCCATAAAGTACTCATATAATCAAAACAATAGAAAATAATGCACTTAAAATGGGTTTTTTTTTTGGAGAAAAAGCTGCTAAATCGCGACACAAAATATTCAAAGCCGATAGACTGCATCATGCCCGCAAAAATAACCGCACTAATAACTTATTAGATGTATTTAATAGGCCTGTCGATGCCTCCGATCCTTTAATTTCAACAACATTCTTGAAAAGACGCTTACAAAAACGGAAACGTTCCACACTTCCAGCTGAAGACGATCAACTGTTATGCTCAGGCGAGCCCATACAAGATGAATCCAACCAAGATGTGGATATTAACGAAAGTGAAGAGGACTCTTTTGATTTAACTTTAGAAAATAAATTAGATTTTAGCAATTAATAAATTTTTTTGAGTACGAGAAAATGAATGGCGGAATAAATGGGTCGTTAATGGGTTAAATTCCATTTTTTTTTAACAAATTTATTCTTAAGCCGGGTATCCACCACCGCGGAAAATAAAAATTTCTGCCAAACTTCATATAAAAAAAACTGAGGCAGAAACTTTTCGATTTCGTTGCTTGAGTATCCAGCAACTTAAACGAAATCCAGAAATAAATATCGATAAGCTTGTGTGGACTGAGAGAACAGCTGATACACAGCTTAGGAATATATTGTCGACATTTATTTCGCGAGTGAAAATGCAGGGAGCAGCTGTGCGCAAGACAAACAAAATAAATTTAAATATTGAGCGCGAGGACAAAATTGCCTTAATTAAAGCAGTTGAGGCAAGACGAATCACCGAAAAGACGCATTTTAATCACGTATCAGTGAAAAGTGCATGGGAAAGTGTTGCGGCTGAAATAAATAAAGAAGGTAAGATGTGCTTATGTGTTGAAAGCTAATAAATTTTTTTTTTTTTTTATTCCTTTTACTCCTCTTGGGAGTAAGTGCCATCCTGGTGGTACTGCCGTGGGGTTTCCGTAGCGCGTGTCCAAATCCAACTCCATTTCTTCTTCATTAGCTACTGTTGGATCGGGACTTCGTTCGCCAAGTGCCATAGATCACTGTTCGATATTCTGTTGGGCACTTGTTGATGAATACTTGCAGCTTGCGAAGTGAGCCACGTCTCACTACGTTCCGTTTTATCTCGGATTGGCCGGTCTTTTTGTTGGGGGGTCCCGGTTAGCTTGGCGATAGTCTGGTATAAGCCGCGCATGTTGTTGTCCTGGGCTGCGCTTTCTGCATTGGCTGCAAGCTTTTCAGTTATTGCCCTTTTGTCAGCTCTTGCGGATTTCTTTACCAACTTGCAAAGATCACGATGTTCGTCGTTCACTTGGCTGTTCTGTTGTGCCATGGGCTGTTTCTTCTGCTTATTAGCTCCCAAGTCCTTTCCGAAATCCAGTTAGAGCGACGCCGCTGTTGGGTTCCAATGATTTCTTCCGCTATCTGGTTTCGCAATGTTGACGTCATTCTGGCCAGAATGGTGGCGTCATCGAGTTTGTATAGGTTGGAGCGGGGCGGTCGTGTTGTGCTTCTTCTGCGGCGTATTGATTTGAATTGTTCCGACTATTAGCTCGTGGACATCAGTCAATGATCGTCTCCATTTCTTTCTTATGCATATGTGAACTATCTGGTTTCTGGTGCGCCCGTTTGGGGAAGTCCAGATGTATTTGTGGATTTCCTTGTGCGGGAACACCGAGCCACCGATCACTAGTTGGAATGTTCGGCATTAGTCTGTTAGTCTGTCGCCATTGTTTTTTCGTGTGCCAGAGCCATGCTTGCTCATGAGTGTTTCTAGCCCGGTGTTGTTTGAGCCTATCTTGGCATTGAAGTCTCCCATTAGGATTACTATATCGCCTCTGTTGGTGTTGTCCAGGGTAGCGGTGAGGGTGGCGTAGAATTCGTCTTTATCGTCGACCTGTGCGTCTTCCATTGCACGATGGTGATGGGTCGCGCTGTCAGATTTTTTCCAGAGCTGCCTCGTTTTCCGCTTGAAGTCCAGTTGCCGTTTGAGCGTTGCCTTGACGTTGGTGTCCAGATCCGCACCATCTCGTCTCGCTAATGCCAGCTATCATGATCTTCAGATTGTCCATTTCCTCTCTCAAATTGCGCTAATCTCGATGGTTCCATAAGGGTCCTTACGTTCCATTGTCCTATTCGGGTCCGTTTTGACATGCTGATGTTCGTCGTCGGTTGTGGGGGGATTGTTGTTGTTGATCTTCTTGTTGAGGTTTCGGTAATCGTTATATTTCAGCTGATTGGGTGATTAGCCCGATGCAGCCTATCCCAGAGGTGGGGGTGCCACCTTGGCGCCATCTGGGAGTGGCGACCAAACTTTTCGAGGATCTATTTCTGCTAGAAAGTAGTGGCGGAAATAGTCGAAAAGATGCCAGAAAGAGCCGTTTCTTTCTAGGTGCCGCGTGGGATTCGAACCCACGACCACCCGCTTGTCAGACCAGTGTTCTACCCACTGGACCACTCAGGGCGCGAAAGCTAATAAATTAATTAATGATAATTATCCTTTGTAGCGAAAGAATGCAAGAGCGCAAGGGCATCTCTGCGGGACAGCCTAAGGTACGATGACAAGCTTGGCACGCCTAGGTACAATGAGCATATTGCTTGCCAATGCGGAGCGTATGGCATCGCCTGTAGGTCAGCCTAGTGATCCGACAAATTTTATTTTATATGCATTAAACACCTTTTGATGTAGTACCAAAACAAGCACCACAATGTTTCTGGACAGCCCAGTAGGCAGCCCCGATGCATGCTCCAGTCCTTTTCCACATGCAACTGAGGAAAATCAAATGACTGCTAGTTCGGAGCCAAACTGGGTCCCTATAGATGATGACATTGAGGCAAGCACGTCTTTTGCTTATTCCTATGTAAGTACTATTCACCTAACAGTAATAAATCAAAACTTCTTTTAAGCAGTCGCAAATGTAGTAAGGTGAAGGAGCCGGCAGCAGATGATGGGTCAATATTTGAAAACAAAGCAAAATACAAGCATTCCCGTTTTGGTATAAGTTGCTGTCGAAGCTACCGGACGACATTGCAACAGAGGTGGAGATCACCAATTTGCTATTTGCCAGTGGCACGGAAATCAGCAATAAATTATAATACTAAATTAAAATTTAAAATTAAATACAAATAAAACTTGGTTTATAGAAATTAATTATTGAATGCTTTATTATTGAACCACACCAGCAGATTCATTTTGCCACGATACAGAGCCGGCTTGAGAGTTGACAAATCCTTGATATTATTTCTAATAAATTTGGGGTTATCTTGTACCCGACCACGGTAGGCTTCAGTAACAGTCTCCGCTGGGCTTGCAGTTAATAGGCTTTCAGCCCTGGCGCCATATTCTCCTGGGCTTATTCGCAACACATAATTGTGGAGATAACAGATTGCCATAGATATATTTTGCGCTCTGATTGGGCCACACCGCAAAGGGTTTTGAACAGCCATCCACCTATTACTTAGAATGCCGAACGCATTCTCAATGCAACGACGAGCTCGACTTAGCCGGTAGTTGAATATCTTTTCTGAAGTGGATAGGTTTTTAGACCCATATGGCTTCATTAGGCGCTTGTGCAACGGGAATGCATCATCTGCAACAATATAGTATGGAGTACGTACTCCCAGCAGCATTCTATCCTCCGGAAATGAGACACGGCCCGATAAGAATGCTTTTCCAAGCGAGCAATGAGAAAAGGCATTCATATCCCCCTCACTTCCGTAAGCCCCAACATCGATGAACGTGAACCTATACGAAGCGTCACAAGCCGCCAAAAGTACAATTGAGTGAAAGCCCTATAGAAGTAAGGAAAGGGTTATTTATATACATTTGCCTCTGGTAACTGACTTACTTTATAATTGTAAAAAGCGCTACCACTGTTGGGTGGTGCCTTGATCGCTACGTGTTTTCCGTCGATAGCACCAACGCAGTTTGGAAAGTTCCATTGCTCCATGAAATCTGTTGCCCACTTGAGCATGTTTTTAGAGTTCCATACCGGAAACTCTCCGTGCAGCGCAGTGCAGATAGCGTTAGACACTAGATCTATAGTTCTTCCCATGTGTTGCTTACTTATCCGATAGGTCGAGCCAACGTGACATTGTAAGTCTCCAGTTGCAAAACACCTAATATAAACGATTCAATAAGTATATGTATATCAGGCATGCCACAGAAATCACTAGTGAAAGCGATTTCAGAGAAAAGCAATTCCACTTCGAAAATTTCTCCGTGCCACAGAAATTCGTGTGATTTAGGTTTTTTAGCATGTTCATCAACCTTTTCGTACTAGGCTGCTAGGGTTGACCCCTTCTCAGATTAAATTTCCCAAGGGTTTGTTTAGCAACTTTTTATAGTTTATCATTGCAGAATATCAAATTTGCATTTTAATTCTTATTTAATTTATATAATTCAATTTATTAATATAATAATTGATATTGTATAGCTTAAAAAGATTTAAAAGTTATTGGCGCGGCAAACTATAAAAGTTTCTCGACAACTCTAAATTCAAAAATTCGTACAAAAAATGTGACATTATTCTCATGGCATCGTGAATTGGGTGATGATTTCATCTCACCCAAAATTGTTCAGGTGATTGGACTGTGGCATGGAGAAATGAAATTGACGTGAAAGTCAAGTGAAAGAGATTTCTGTGGCATGCCTGTATGTGTGCTATTGCAATGGACTTACTCTAGAACAATGGCTAGTTTAGCTTTGAGTGGAATAGCGTCTGGTCGTGAATTGCGCTTTGGCACTAAGAAGGGCTCTACCAATGAAAACAGATGGTTGAACTGGCTTTCTCCCATATGGAAGTTCTGTAGCATTTAGTCCACTTTGGTCCAAACGATCTCTTGCTTGGCCGGCGACAGAGGATAATGTCGGTCTTTCAAGAGTTCGGTTCCATCAATCGCGATCCAATGCTGTAGCGGGTGATGCCTAAACCGTCCTTCTCAAACTGGAGAAATTCGCGTTTTACGGCTTCTAACAATTTATTCAATTTCGAGTGATTTACAGGTGCAGTAATACATAGTTTGCAGTGATATACAGTCACTTTGCTTATACAGCATAAATTTGTCAAATTTGCTTATAATAAAGATGTTTTGATGCGGGTTTTATATATTGATCTTTTATTCAATTAAATCCCGTTCTAATGATTCAAAACTTTCTTTAACCCATTAAAAAAAAAGTAAATTTTCAACTTTTTTCCTCGATTTTTTAAAAAAAATATTTTGATGCAGAAAATTCTTCAAACAACTCTAAGTTTTATAAAATATAAACTTTAAATTAGACAATATAAAATAAAAATCATTAAGTAAATTTAAAAATAAATCAAAGTAAAAATTAATGTCGCTTAAAGAAATTAATGTCTTGGACAGACAACAGTTCAGGAACAAATAACTAGTAGACTTCACAAAATAATATTACACACAGTAAAATAATACATTTAAATATATGTATATTTATACATACAAAAACTAAAAGCTACACACAAACTACGCCCCTTACCCACCCTAAAAAATCACTTTTAGGCAGGCAAGGTAGCTTTAAGATATTACACACGTTTACAATTTAAAACACACACAATACTCACGAACAATATATATAATTATATATACATTTATTTAACTTTTTCCCGCGGCGTCTCCACAAACACCGTGTGCATTTACAGCGCTTATTCCAATGTTTGGTTCCACTGTTCCTCAGCTGTTTTGTTGTTTTGCACTTTGTTCTGTTGTTGAAATCGTACCTGTAAAACGATAATAAAATAATATTATAAAGATTATTTAAAATTAGATAATTTTTGAATATTATTTTACGAACTCCGAAACTTTTTTAAGGAATTTTAAAAAAGAAGAAAAAAACCAAGAAGAAAATTTCAAGAGTCCCAAATTGGGAAGAAAAAATTATGAATCATAAATAAGGAATTTTAACTCATTTATTTCAAAATCTACATGTTTTGCACATATTTTTCAGTGTTGGTAGAAATGCAATAGTTTGATAATCAGCTTCTTGACACGCTTGAACTACTAAGTCTGTGGCTTTTTCTTTTGATGATTGAGTATTTTTTTTAAATTCGAAAGAATGACAGGAAAAGCAAAAATATTTTTCCAAATTTTTTTTTCTAATTTTTTTTTCCTAATTTTTGTACTCTGACAATTGACAATTACATTCATAATCAGTATGTCTGTTGACAAGTTCGGTCATTTTATTAATGATAATGAGCATTCGGAACCCTTGAAAAGAGGCTTTAAAACTGGTGTGTACATTGATAGTGACGGTAATCTAAATGCTCAACAGAGACGAATTAAAAATTGTAGCGTGTGGCTTAGGGTGTTTAATGAAAACCACGATTGTGTATAGGAGACTCGGTATTCGTGCACTTCTTGCTGTCTCTGGACTTCAGCTCGTCGGATGGGGCGTGGGTTCTTTCCTTGTCTAACTATACTCACACTTCGATTGATAAATAATAAGTGCACTTGCAGAATTTTAATCGGGAAAAGTATTCAAATATGTATTAGGATTAACCACGGAAATAATGGAAGCTTTAAGATCGGAGATCGTGTTATAGGGTACTTTAGATGTTCGCGTACCCCATTCTCTCTACCCACCCAACCATGGTAGCTCTTGGGGATCTATTGGCTACCCCTAAATCAATTCTAGCTCGACTTTACAAGAGTTTACGGCAGCATGTGTACATAGGTACTAACATTGAACCATCAAGAGATTTATAGAGTCATATTTATGTATATAATTCACAATTCATTTATTGAAACATATTCAGATTCATTCGGTCTATTATGCATTAATCAAATTCGACAATTCTAATTCCCAAAAGATTAAATGTCTAAAAATTCATATCGAAATCAAAAAAAAAATCAAATCATCAACAATTTTTATCTACATAGAGTAGTCACGCCTGTCTTACACCCTTTTTCAAATGTACGTATATATATATATAGATATGCTTTTTGATATAAATGATTTTAAAATAATACGTTTGTTCGTTGCCACAAATAGGCGTACTCACAAATTGTTACTCACAGATACATTATCCGTCGCCGTGTGCACGTTGGGCCCATCGATGCTGTTGCTGACGTTGCTGTGGATTAAATTCTTGCTGTTTTTGTTGTGGAAAAGGTGTATGGTGTGTGGTGAACTCAATGTATCATGATGATTTAACTAAGGAACATCAAATTAATTAGTTATGATATTTAATTGATTTTAACACAAATAGAAAATTAAGTAATTAAATACAAAAAAAAGATTAATCAATACAAATCTGGTTGTCGGCTGATTGAGCCGTGTTTGTTATGTGACGCTCGTGCGGTCAGATCCGCAGTCTCTGATGCAGCACAGTTGTAAGTGCAGCGCTTGCAAAACTGTACGGCTTCCAAGGTGCAACAAATGACTCCTGGTGTAATCGATACTCCTCAAAGGGGACCCACGTTGAGTTGCGTTCGCAGCGGCAGAGTTCGCAGTTGCAAGTGCAGTGCTTGCAAAACTGTAGGCTCTGTGGGCGCAAACGGGATACCGGCCAGCCTTGACGCATAAATCTGCGCGATGGTTGAGACAGCGCGAAAGCGCGGGGTGGAACTGGCCGGTATATATATATGTATAAAAACGAAGACTTCCAAACTATCCGTCGCACAGCCCTGTAACAAAGCGTGCTGGTGGCTGCAAAACTGTGCAGCGCTTTGCTGCGTGCGGGGTGGTGAAATGGTGCTGACCGGCCTGATTCAGCTGAATTCTGAGGATGGAACCGGCCAGTACTAGGTTATGATACGAAAAACTGCAATCGAACCTTTAATTAACACAACAAAATTATTATATAAAAAATTTATCCTCACTTTTTAGCTAGCACAGCGGCTACTGCTCTTGGTGGATGTTTTGCTGCTGCTAAACAATGCAGTTTTATGTTAAATTCTTTCGAATGTTTTAGCACTCACAATGGTTAGGCGATTGCTTGCATGTTTAATTCAAATTTACTTTAAGTTTTCGGCACGCACTTGTTTGCTCTTGCACTTCTCACTGCATATTAAAATGCTGTCAAATTCCATTTACCCATATACGCGCTGTCGCTTTCCAATGCACGCTGTTTCTGTCATTGGAATATTTCTAACGGCGTTATGGCGTGATCTTCCTCAACTTCTTTTCTGCGTTCGTTCGCAAGCGAACAAGTGCGAGCGAGACAGAAAGCGTGCAATTAGAGATGGGCGCGGGCCTCATTTTTCAGGCCCGGCCCGACCCGAGCCCGGAATTCCCGATGAAAAAAAGGCCCAAGCCCGCCCGATACTTTTGTTATAAAGCCCAGTAACCGCCCAGCCCGCCCGAAAAATTAAAAAAAAAAACCAAATTTATTTAAAAATAAAATCTTTTCCAAATTGGAACTTAGCAAGTCTAGTTATTTTTTCGCACAAAACATTTCCAGATGTGGAAAATACCCTTTCACTACTGGCAGATTCAAATGAGTGCGTCGTACCAACAATTAAACTAGCTTTTTTAGTCATTCGTGAACTTAATCTTTCCAAAATGCAATAGATTTTGGTGTGTTCCGGGCTTTCGGGCTTTGAAGTTAGGCCCGAGCCCGGCCCGGCCCGACCCGAAATGAGATTTTTCGGCCCGAACCCGACAATTTTGTAAAAGGCCCATGGGTCCCGTGGTCCGACCCGACCCGTGCCCATCTCTACGTGCAATGCTTTAACATGTCTTGCTTCCTTGTTCTGCAAACTCGTGCAGCTGTGTGCAAATAACTTTGAGTATTTTTCCCTTACACTGAGCAAAATTGAAATCGACTTGGCAACTGGACACTACACACAGAGAATGCTGCGAGAGTCTCACCTCGAGCAGTCATTATTAGAAGAAAACAGTAAAAGGGGTCAAGTGGATTTCAAACTTTGATATCTTTCAGGTGGTAAATTCCTATGGACTTTCCGGTTTCATTTTGTAATTCATAATACGATGGAATGAGCTTACGCACAACTTCTGCTTTTAGAAATACGGGAGCTAGTTTGCTATTAAATCTTTTGCCAGCATTGCTCTGAGCAAAATTGCGAGCGTATACAGAACCTCCGACTTTGAGCTGGATTGACCTACTCCTCAAATTGTATTTACGAGCATTAACATCATGAGATGTGGCTATGTTCGTTTTGGCTTTTGCACGCGCAATCTGCAGCATATCTGGCCGACTGAGAAGAGTGTCGTCGGTTAGCATGTTCAGGTTCCGCAAGAGTTCGTAATCTTTACCATTGAGCATCATATTTTGTCCAAAGCATAAAAAGTAAGGCGAAGAGCCTGTACTGCGATAGATATTTGCTCTCAATGAACCACTGATCTCGCTCAGATTCGCGTCCCAGTTCATGTGGTCTTTCCCGATATATGCTCGGATTGCTGCCAGCACTGAACGATTTAGACGCTCACTAGCGTTTGCTTGCGGCGAATGAATTGCCGTGCAGATCTGAGATATGCCAAAGCGAGTTAGAAACGCCCTGAAGTATCCAGATTTGAACTGTGAGCCGTTGTCGGTTAGAACTGTCTCTGGAACTCCAAACGTGAAGAAAATAAAGTTCTCCAAGTATTCGCAAATCTTGCCTGAGGTGAATTTCTTCAATGGCTGCAAGAAATGAAACTTAGTATTATGGTCGACAATGATTAATAACCCAATATTGCCACTCTTAGACCTGGGATACGGGCCTAGAATATCTAAGTACAATTTCTGGAAAGGCCTCTCTGACGACATAGGCTTTCCCATTGGTGGTCTTAGAATTGTGTTCGCACTCTTTGTGGACTTACATGTTGAGCAATTAGAAACAAAGTTTCGAATCTGCGTAACCATGCCTGGCCAAAATAGGTAGCGTTTTAACTTTGCAATTAGCTTAGCGGTTCCGCAATGGGATGAGTCCGGTGGATCATGTGCTCGATGCAGAACATCGGAAACGAGATTTTCTGGGATCCAAAGCTTCCAGGACTCCGCTTCTTGGTTCTCGTCGCCGCTAGCATGCTCGGTGCGCTTGTAAACAAAATTATCTACTATCTTTAAATCTGGTAGTTTCGCTAAGTTCTCGCTAACATTTCTCTTTAATTCGAGATATTCAGGAGAACTGAATTCTTTAGATGACAAATCAACAATCGGGCCATATTCTGAAAATTCTGAAATTTAATTTTCGTCTCGCCGAGACAATGCGTCAGCCACCACGTTTTGTGAACCTTTGCGGTGCTGGATTGAGAAAGAGAAACCTTGCAATCTTATTGCCCATCTGGCCAATCGACCGGTGAGATCCTTTTGGTTCATCAACCATTTCAGAGAAGCGTGGTCGGTGACCACAGAAAATTCCTGTCTCTCAATGTACGCGCGAAACTTCTGTATTCCTTTAATGACAGCTAGACATTCAAGTTCGGTAACCGAATAATTGCGTTGCGCTTTTGTCAACTTGACTGACATGTACGCGATGGGTAATTCGGCTCCGTCCTCGGCTTGTTGTGCGAGCACGCAACCAAGTCCGTGAAGACTGGCGTCGCATAAAAGCATGAATGGCTTGGAGAAGTCAGGTGTACTGAGAATGGGAGCTGATGTTAACTTTTCTTTTAGATGTCCGAAAGCTTCCTCTGCTTCGTCATTCCAAATGAAAGACTTGCTTTTCTTTAAAAGATCGGTAAGTGGCAGGCTTATGGTAGCATAACCATCGACAAAACGCCTGTACCACCCGCACATTCCCAAGAATCGTCTCAGCTGTTTAACGCTGACTGGTACAGGAAACTTGTTGATGGCTACAACCTTGTCGGGGTCAGTCTTTATTTTTCCGTAACCTATAATGAAACCGAGATATTTAATTTCTTGCATACAGAACTTTGACTTAGCGATATTAATGGTTATATTAGCCTTTCGCAGGTACATTGCTATCTCGCTAAAGAGAGCCATGTGCGATTTAAAATCATCCGAAAGGATAAGCAGATCGTCTAAATAGACGAAGACTCTCGTGCGCAAGTGTGGAGGAATAACTTGGTCCATCAATCGGCATAACGTCTGGGCGGCGTTACAAAGTCCGAATGGCATAACTTTGTACTGATACAATGGGCGGTTGGGCACCGTGAACGCGGTGTACTGTCTTGACTTTTCTTCTAAAGGAATTTGCCAGAATGCGTGCTTCATGTCTAGCCCTGTAATAAAGCGTGCTGGTGGCAGCCTGCTTAAAATGCCATCGACATGTGGGAGCGGATACGCATCCTTGCGAGTGTGTTTGTTGACTTCCCTGGAATCTAAGCATAAACGCGTCTTTACGCCTTTTTTGACAAGTACACAGTTGCTGCTCCATGGACTCTTAGATTCTTCGATCACATCCATGGCAAGCATCTGTTCTATCTCAGAAAACATCAACTGCTCTTTCGCTGGAGAAACAGGCCAGTGCCTTTGCTTTATGGGCTTCGCCACGCCCACGTCAATACTGTGTTCGATCAAGTGTGTGCGCCCTAAACCTTGCTTTTCGTAGGATGGAAGACTGTTAATTACTTGATCTAATTCTTTCTGTTCTTCTTCCGATAAACGATGAACCTTAGGAGGATCTTCGTCATCATCATCTCTACCTACATCGAGCTCAATTACTTCATCTGGGTTCTGAATTATTTGCTTTAGCAAACCGAAATCCTGCCAAAAGTCTATACCTAGATAAATATCTTGTTTGAGGCTTGGTATAATGTAGAAATCAACTGGCTTAGTGATGCCTCGATAAGTAATATCGGCTATAAGTCTGCCAACGACGGCACATTCAGTGTGGTTAGCGGCTCTTATGCGACCAGAACACTTCTGAGCCTTCGGGTGTGCTTGTAGCTGGGAAGCGGCATCATTGCCGATACAACTAATAGTAGCTCCTGAATCAAGAAGAGCGACAAAACTAAAGCCTTCAATCTTGATATCAGTATACAAGCGATTGTCGTTGTTAAGAAATATGGCTGAAACTAATCTTTTGCGGCTCGCGCGAACTCTCTTCCAAAAGTTTCGCAAGCGGACCGTGGAACGTCTGGGTGTATGTATGAGATCACAGCTATCAACCTCACCAAATATACGGCGTCGCGTTGACAAGTAGTGCTCTAGTCGAACATGAAATGGGCGGTGTGTCTTGTCTGGGGAACGCTCCTCAGGATGGTCGAGTGAAGCGTCGAATGGAATCAGATCTGATGTGGTTTGCAAATCAGTCTGATTAGAAAAGTCTAGTTCTATTGGCTCGGATGCGCTAGCACAGAGTTTGTCTGCGCATCCTTCGAGTAGTTTTCCGGCGGATTGCACGTAGTGCATGCGGGCTTATATGTATTTTTCGCTCCGCATCCGTAGCAGAAAATTGTTCTCGGCTCGAAACAATAATCATATCGATGTCCTACTTTTCCGCAGTTCCAACATTTTAGGTTCTTGTGTTGGATCGCAGACACTTCGGACGAATCATCTAGCTCTGTAACAAAAGGACGTTGAATTTTAATAGGCTGTGTTCTGGTGTTCTTGCTAAATTGCTCGTGTGTGCGAATTTCTTCTCGCAGTCGCGACAATGTGCTTATGCCCAAATGCATCAGTTCATACCGAAGAGACACCTTGGCATTCCGAATTAAAAGATGCACCAGCGACTCTTCCGAAATCGGATTTTGCAAACGACCTACTAGTCTTTCAACTTCGAATTGAAAATCTTCAAATGCTTCTTTCTCGCCCTGCTTTCTGGAATTAATGCTATCCCATATATCCATGTCAGTGTCAACATTCTCGAATTTCTTTCTAAACTCTTCACAGAACTTCTCCCAGGTAAAACTTGGATAGGTTTTGTGGAACTTCCAAAACCACTCATTGGCTTTGTCTGCAAGGAGCAAATGTAAATGGTCACACAAGAGAGTGTGATCGCCGAACAAACTCTGACAAGTCATAGAGCGAACTCTGTACAGGAAATCTTCTGCAGGCATGCCATCTTTGGAGCCATTAAACCTTAGCTTCCAGTTCAAGATAACATTAGAGACTTTCTCTCGGGGAATGGATGGATAATCTCTATCAACCTGAGAGGCTCTGCGATTAAAATTTGTTGACTGCGTATTGGGTCGTCTAGATCTTTCTGTTGATGCTTGTTGTGGCTCTCTATCCAAGCTGATAGAAGCCAACTGCTGCTGTATCATTGCTGTCAAGCTCTGCATCAGCTGCTGCTGCTGCGCTTGCATTGCTGTTTCTATTATTCTGTTAATGTCCTCTTTGCTACTTTCTCTCGAGGGATCAACATTTATCGGGTTTTGACTCGCTAAATTCTGATCGCGGTGATGAGACCTCGTTGTCATCCCTCTCTTTGAAGGAGCACCTCTGCGATTTTTGCTAGAAGACTTGTTACTTGATTGGGTTAGATTTTTGTTTATGGCTCGGTCAGACGTTTGCGATCTGATATCTGACGTGTCCCCAGCTTCTGCAAGTTCAGTTGCTAGGTTAACATTGGAGACTGATAATTGCCTTACTGCGCAAGGTTGCTTGCAAACAGGGCAGATGTCACTCGTACGCAGCGCATTCACAATGCATTGATTATGAAAACGATGTTTGCAAGGTGAAGTTGCAGTACGTACATTTGCGCTTACTGTTTCGTGACAGATTCCGCAAAATGGGTCTTGTTGCTCTAAGAGACTGCTAAGATCTTCTGCGCTATGCCTAACAGCCATGTTTATTGATTTGTAGTTTTTGTTTTGTTCTTCTGAATATAAATATCTGGTTCAATGCTTTCCGAAATAAACACAATGCTTCCGTAAAAAGATTTCCGATTTAATTTGCTTAAAGTTCCTACTGTAAATTACTGGATTCTATGATATCTGTATATACCCAACTTTCACTTGTATGGTCGATTCACCCGAAAGAACGAGAGAACTGAGGTTTTGAATTTGCTGCATCACATTGTCAAACGACTGCATCCTGTTCTGAAAGAATGAAAATTTCACAACATGAGCATTACTCGGGAATTCACAATGCCGTCTTGGTCAACCGATCCGATTATCGAATCAGATTGCAGCTCCAATGAACGGTGGACTGTGCTCCATAACATCAAGCTGTGAAAACACGCTTTGTTTTGAACTACTAAAATGAATGTTTAATTATGGATGGATTTGAACAGAGCTTATCGTGAAGCGGGCAGACGGCGTTGTGTATGTCATATACTCTGTGTAGCGCTACTGAGTAGTATGCCATATGCCATTGTCTGATATTCTCGAGATTCAGGACCTTAGCAAACTCTGGGCGAAAATTTGTTTAAATAGCCTTTTGACCATGCCCTTCCTCTTGCTTGAGGGTCTTTTGCTAAGGAAACTGGGTATCTTGCCTTCTCGGCCCCACGTTGGGCGCCAATTTATCTTTATGTAGCGTGTGGCTTAGGGTGTTTAATGAAAACCACGATTGTGTATAGGAGACTCGGTATTCGTGCACTTCTTGCTGTCTCTGGACTTCAGCTCGTCGGATGGGGCGTGGGTTCTTTCCTTGTCTAACTATACTCACACTACGATTGATAAATAATAAGTGCACTTGCAGAATTTTAATCGGGAAAAGTATTCAAATATGTATTAGGATTAACCACGGAAATAATGGAAGCTTTAAGATCGGAGATCGTGTTATATGGTACTTTAGATGTTCGCGTACCCCATTCTCTCTACCCACCCAACCATGGTAGCTCTTGGGAATCTATTGGCTACCCCTAAATCAATTCTAGCTCGACTTTACAAGAGTTTACGGCAGCATGTGTACATAGGTACTAACATTGAACCATCAAGAGATTTATAGAGTCATATTTATGTATATAATTCACAATTCATTTATTGAAACATATTCAGATTCATTCGGTCTATTATGCATTAATCAAATTCGACAATTCTAATTCCCAAAAGATTAAATGTCTAAAAATGCATATCGAAATCAAAAAAAAAAATCAAATCATCAACAATTTTTATCTACATAGAGTAGTCACGCCTGTCTTACACCCTTTTTCAAATGTACGTATATATATATATAGATATGCTTTTTGATATAAATGATTTTAAAATAATACGTTTGTTCGTTGCCACAAATAGGCGTACTCACAAATTGTTACTCACAGATACATTATCCGTCGCCGTGTGCACGTTGGGCCCATCGATGCTGTTGCTGACGTTGCTGTGGATTAAATTCTTGCTGTTTTTGTTGTGGAAAAGGTGTATGGTGTGTGGTGAACTCAATGTATCATGATGATTTAACTAAGGAACATCAAATTAATTAGTTATGATATTTAATTGATTTTAACACAAATAGAAAATTAAGTAATTAAATACAAAAAAAAGATTAATCAATACAAATCTGGTTGTCGGCTGATTGAGCCGTGTTTGTTATGTGACGCTCGTGCGGTCAGATCCGCAGTCTCTGATGCAGCACAGTTGTAAGTGCAGCGCTTGCAAAACTGTACGGCTTCCAAGGTGCAACAAATGACTCCTGGTGTAATCGATACTCCTCAAAGGGGACCCACGTTGAGTTGCGTTCGCAGCGGCAGAGTTCGCAGTTGCAAGTGCAGTGCTTGCAAAACTGTAGGCTCTGTGGGCGCAAACGGGATACCGGCCAGCCTTGACGCATAAATCTGCGCGATGGTTGAGACAGCGCGAAAGCGCGGGGTGGAACTGGCCGGTATATATATATGTATAAAAACGAAGACTTCAAAACTATCCGTCGCACAGCCCTGTAACAAAGCGTGCTGGTGGCTGCAAAACTGTGCAGCGCTTTGCTGCGTGCGGTGTGGTGAAGTGGTGCTGACCGGCCTGATTCAGCTGAATTCTGAGGATGGAACCGGCCAGTACTAGGTTATGATACGAAAAACTGCAATCGAACCTTTAATTAACACAACAAAATTATTATATAAAAAATTTATCCTCACTTTTTAGCTAGCACAGCGGCTACTGCTCTTGGTGGATGTTTTGCTGCTGCTAAACAATACAGTTTTATGTTAAATTCTTTCGAATGTTTTAGCACTCACAATGGTTAGGCGATTGCTTGCATAATAACCATGTGGTGTTTAATTCAAATTTACTTTAAGTTTTCGGCACGCACTTGTTTGCTCTTGCACTTCTCACTGCATATTAAAATGCTGTCAAATTCCATTTACCCATATACGCGCTGTCGCTTTCCAATGCACGCTGTTTCTGTCATTGGAATATTTCTAACGGCGTTATGGCGTGATCTTCCTCAACTTCTTTTCTGCGTTCGTTCGCAAGCGAACAAGTGCGAGCGAGACAGAAAGCGTGCAATGCTTTAACATGTCTTGCTTCCTTGTTCTGCAAGCTCGTGCAGCTGTGTGCAAATAACTTTGAGTATTTTTCCCTTACACTGAGCAAAATTGAAATCGACTTGGCAACTGGACACTACAAAATTGTGGTGGACCGATAGAGGGAAACGATTTAGTAAAAAAAAGACCATCTTGATAAAATCATTGATGCTGGAACTGCGGCCAGTTTGACCACGTGTGGCGGGATTGCCTATCCAAGGAGCGAAAGATCTTTTGCTACCTTTGCGGCAAGCCTGACACCTTTAGTCCCCAGTGTGAAGGTTGTCCGGGAAACGCCAGGATGTCCGCGCTGCGAGCGGGACAAGCACGCTCGGGAACGACGACCGCGGAAAGGAAAGACGCAACAGGATGTAGAACAGGAATCCAGCTCGAACAGCAAACCTGAAAAAAATGAAATAAATAATAACAAATTAAATAATTACAAAGATAAGGATAGAGTAAATGAATATAAGGATAAGGATCAGGATAAGGATCAGGATAAGGTTCAGGATAAGGATAATCGTAGAAACATTATAAAGGATAACTAGCTCGTCAAAGGGAATTCATGAAGAGGCCTACCGTACGAGGATCGCGTCCGGGCATACATGTCGGCCCGGAATAGGCCACTCGACGCATCTTAAAAGCTCGAGCACGCTTCCGTCGACGCAGGATGATTGGGCGACAGGTCATCGAGGCTGTCCAGCGCACGACAACACAGATCCACGTGTGTTTGCAGATGTGGAGAAAGCAGGACGCAAGATGAAGAGACTGCTGGACACAGAAGGGTCTGTGAGCTTGCTGGGACGAGGATGCCGGGAGTTAGTCGAGGAACTGGAATGGCCAGTGCAGCCATACGCCTCGATGCACATTAGGTCAAAAGAACACTTATCGTGTCCGAAAGTGATAAAAATTAAAAGTGACGTTTTGCATTTTCTGTTGCTGTTTTTGAGTAGAAAATGGCTCAAAAGAAAGACGCGTGACGTTTGTTAGTCCTAAAAATATAATACCGTTAAACAGCTGTGCGTCAAAGTCAATCAATGCAAGTTTCTTTATATTTATATTTATTTCGCAACATTTGCAAATAACTCATTAAAACGGTAAAATTTCTTTTAATCTTTGACTTTCTGTAAACTTTTACAAAAAATGACCCCTTTCAATTTATTTCAATTTATTTCAAACTGCGCTCTTTTGCGTCTTACGAGTAATTCCTGATTTTTTTTAGGTTACCTCTGCATAAAAAATCGATTTGTTTGAAGTATGGCGAAAAGAGTGCTCAAAGAAGAAGCTATATCCCTGGTTGCCAATGACTCCTACTGTCCATAAAGTACTCATATAATCAAAACAATAGAAAATAATGCACTTAAAATGGGTTTTTTTTTTGGAGAAAAAGCTGCTAAATCGCGACACAAAATATACAAAGCCGATAGACTGCATCATGCCCGCAAAAATAACCGCACTAATAACTTATTAGATGTATTTAATAGGCCTGTCGATGCCTCCGATCCTTTAATTTCAACAACATTCTTGAAAAGACGCTTACAAAAACGGAAACGTTCCACACTTCCAGCTGAAGTCGATCAACTGTTATGCTCAGGCGAGCCCATACAAGATGAATCCAACCAAGATGTGGATATTAACGAAAGTGAAGATTTTTAGATTTTTATTTTAATGCACGCTATTTTAAACTTAATTGTGGTTAACTTATAAAAAACTTAAAAATAGCTTTAAATATTATTATATTCCTCTTGGCAACAGCATTCGCTTGAAGGGGTCAATCTGAAATTTAGAATCAATTAATTGTTTGTTGGAAGAGCATTAAATTGATTAATTCTTACCTAATTGTTATGCGATTTGCCAATCTTTTTACTTTTCATTTTGAAGAGCCTCCTACATGTTGATTCTAAGAAAATACGATAATTAAAACAAATCTGGTGTCTAATTAGATATATTCAGGCCTGTACCGGTTTTCACTTTTGGCAAGACTTTGCGAAAATGAATTTCCCTCATTTGTTCCGGTTTTCACTTTCGGCAAGATTTTGCGGATTGAATTCACGTGACATTGAGCTAGTGAGTTTGAATTCGGCAGGGATAAAACGATGATTTTGGCATGCTTAGCTTAAAATTAAAGTAAAAACAAAATATTTATAAAATAATCCAATGTTTTAGGAATAATGCAACATCATCAGATAAACAAACAGTAATTTATTTGATTTTTAAATAATTTTTATTTCATCATACCTCAAAATCGATAAGACTCTAACCTAACATTTTTGTCGGATTTGCTCGACTTGTTCTAATTTCCGCAAGAATTTGTGAAAATGAATGGAAAGGTTATTAGGGCTGCCCTTGTATGTGCGGAAAGTAGTAAATATTTTGGTACAAATTTTAAACCACAATTTAAGTGCTTTTAAGCATTGCGTAAAGTAATAATTTAATTTATTTTTTTTTAAATGCAAGTTGGGACAAAACTGTTTGTTATTTAATGCAAAAAACAGATTATTTTGTAAAAAAACACTGTGCAACAATTGACAACTCTGCAAAAACACATTTCTCAACACTGAAATCAAGCCGCACTTTCAAAAATACAAAAGTTATAACGAAAGTAGGTTTTACTGTTGAAAAATACTTCCATTTTTTATTGAAAAAATAAATGATGAATTAATTACACATTTTGACAGCCAGAAATTCATTTGACGCAAATGTCTGATTCACTCAGAAAATTTTCCAGCACTGCTCTGCTAAAAATTACTCAACACAATGTGGGAGGTAAGCTCGGAGGGTAACTCGCAGGAAATGGAAAGGAATTTTTAGGGAAATTCGGAACAGGCCTGATTATTTATTTACTTACGTACTCCTGCACATGCTGGCAACAGCTTTGTTCCTTATCATTGGAAAATTTAAGCTGGCTATTAGGCTACATCTTAAATGAAAATAAACATTTACTCATAGATTTATAGTTAAAACTTACCTAATTTTTACACTTTCTGCACAATGACGAAATACACAAACGAAGGGCTGCAATGTCTTCGACAGCCGATAATAGCATTGCCAGCCCTTTGCATTTATCGATAACCGCCACGATAATAATATACTTATATAAGATACACAATCAGGCATGTCACAGAAATCACTAGTGAAAGCGATTTCAGAGAAAAGCAATTCCACGTCTAAAATTTCTCCGTGCCACAGAACTTCGAGTAATTTATAGTTTATAGCATGTATGTACACCAACCTTTTCGAATTAGGCTGCTGGGGTTGGCCCCTTCTCAGATTAAATTTCCCAAGGCTTTGTTTAGCAACTTTTTAAAGTTTATCATTGCAGAATATCAAATTTTCATTTTAATTCTTATTTAATTTATATAATTCTATTTATTTATATATTAATTAATATTGTATAGCTTAAAAAAATTTAAAAGTTATTGGCGCGGCAAACAATAAAAGTTACTCGACAACTCTAAATTCTAAAATTCGGACAAAAAATGTGATATTATTCTCATGGCATCGGACGCCAGTGGATTGAGCGACGATTTCGTTTCACTTAAAATTGTTCAGGTGATTGGGCTGTGGCACGGAGAAATGAAATTGACGTGAAAGTCAAGTGAAAGAGATTTCTGTGGCATGCCTGAATATATTAAATTTATTACGAATTCTTTAAACAATATAGGAAAATATAAAAAGTGATTTCGATATTTATTGCCAGGCGTTGGCAACGTTAAGTTAGCTGCAGGGACTTTTTTTCTTGCAGCAAAATTTACCCCTGAAGAATCGATAGAAAATTTCTGAGAAAATTTCAGCTGTCTCGCCCTGAATCCTTAGTAGACTTAGGCCTGTAGCTTTACCCCTGAATTTTTCCGGCTGAAGGCTGTGTGTATTTTGTTCATCACATGCCATCAGGTTCTACTGGGTACCCTTCTGCAACAGCAGCGGTTAATTTCGAATTACATGAGCGATTTTGGTTACACGTTGCTGGTGCAGAAGAGAGTCTTTAATTTGAGTCGATCGAGAGCGGGTGTGTGATGCTCCAAGGCTTGTCGTAGAGGACATAACCTGGTCGAGGAAAATTAATTAAAATCAGATCACGTTTCGTCAAACACAAAGCTGTGCCCGATTCTGCTTGTGACTGGGAGTCGCCACCGCAGCGTTGGCCACGAGCGGATCTCTGCCTGAAAAGGTGCCGGCCAGCACAGCAGGTGACAGCTGATCCAACAGCAGAGTGACGATATTAGATTTTAATTTTAGATGCCACGCCTCCTTCATCCGCAAATCGAAAAAAATGATTTCAGATCGCAATTTTTAATAAAAGTCTTCTAAATTGAACAGGTAGTTGAGAAGTAAACCTATTAAATGACCCTGAAAGTTTCAAAGCGATTAACCTTTAAATAAAGAAAATATTTAAATTTTGGTTTGAATTCAAATAATTAAAAACTATAGATATTTTGAGTGCGAGCGAGACAGCATGTGTTCTTTTGTTTGTACAAAAAACATAGCAGCCCTGCAGTTATGGAGGTGGCGATTGGCCATGCTTGAACTACCTACCCCACTACTCCCTACATGGGTACTTTCCTGACTGACCATATGGTAAGCGAACGCCGAACCACCGAGTAAAAAATATTTGCGCTCGAAAGCGAAAACGAAATGTAACGGATTAGCATCACATTTGTTTTTGTTAATGCGCGAATGGGGCATAGATGACCGAAAATACATAACTTCGATTATGCTTTTTGTCGCTGTTTGCTTATGAATTTACACAAACAATTGTAATGCGAGTACCGTTTGTTTTCGTTTTTCTTGCTACTCTTTCTAACTGCTCAAACGCTGCTGCGTTTGCCGGATGACCAAATTAGTGAGAGTATTGCAGTTGAGATGAGTGCATCAGAGCAAATGCAAATATTAAGTGATGTTTTTACAATAAAATTAATTAAAAAAGAAAATACGTCGTACAGTCCGGAAGGGAAAATTAAACGACTGGAGTTTCTAATACCCGTAAGTAAATTTATATAAATAATTTGAATAAACAGAAACAAATTAAGTATTAACTCTTTTAAATTTCAGACCAGATGCAACTGTTTTATTTATTTATTTATTTATTTATTAACTATTTCCTAGTGCTACAAGTAGGGATACTTTTAAATTAGTGCACTAGTCACACCTGACAATCTCATACATATTTTCTAAAATTATAATTAATAGGTTAACATTATTTTGCTTATCAATCTAACAATAAGTTGAAACATGTAAATCTAATTCTTATATATGTATTAAAATTTTCATCATTATTATTATTATTATTAAAATAGTTATTATTATAAATATGATTATTATTACTATTAATATAATTAATTATTATTATTATTATTATTACTGTCATTGTTATTATTATTACTGCAAATGAAGTTGAAGGTGTGATTTTAGCCTATAGCTAAAATTTGATGTGCTTCGAATGGTTTTAATTTCAATTGGCAACTGATTCCAAAGTCGAGCTACCCATAAAAAGAAGTGCTTGGCAGAGGATGCAAGTTTAATTCTAGGACACACAATATTGCATGTCCTCAATGATACCGCAAAGCGTATTTTGTCATAAAGATAGTCGGGCGATTTAGTAGATATAATCTGATGTAGCAAAGTAAGAGTTTTATATTTCATCCAGCTTCTTAAGTCTAAATCAAATATGCGATTTGCAAAGCAAGTGACATGGTCGAATCGTTTAAGTCCAAAAACGTAGCGTGCAATGTTGTTAAATACTACTCTAAGTTTTTGTTGACTAGCAATATCACAGTTTGCATAAATTTCAATTCCATAGAAAAGAATTGGTATCACTAAGGCTTTCGCGATTGTCATTCTTGTGCTAGAGGACAACCAGGCCTGTGTTACCATAAGCTGTCTGAGAATGCCATAGGTTTTTCCAACTGCTTTATTTACATGATCTTTCCAAGTAAGTGTATTGTTGATTGTTATACCTAGGTTATCAGCCTTTTCCACATAATCAATCTCTAGATTGTCAATATTTAATTTGTTTAAATTACTAACATTAAATTTGTTCTTTTACACCACAATACATTTACACTTGGACGGGTTTAAACGAAGACCATTGTTACTTGCCCATTTACATACACTTAACAGATCATTATTACACAACATGATACACTGATTAATCTGACTTACAGGACGACTCACATATAATTAATAGTTCTGGAACTATCGAGTGCCTTGAGCAAATTGTTTTCCAGCTTATAGAACAAGTTCGTTCCTCACGTGGTAGGTGTGCTACGATAAATGATTGAAATTATTCTTATTTGATAGTTTTTTTTTTTTAATTTTCAGCCGAGACGTCATTATTGTGGAGGAAATTGGAGGAAAATAAAGACAACAAGTTGTTGTCAACAACAACAGCAACTTATAAAAACTAACTTATAATAATTAATATAGCTAATATAGGTAATATTTTCATCTAAAATTATTGGTCACTGAATATACAAAACATTGCAATTAACCCATTAATGGCTGCCCATAGATCGGCTGGTACGATTTTGACGAAATTTGCAAATGTGTGCCTAGAAGACCATAGAAGTTGAAAGAAACAAAAAAAAAATTTTTTTCTTCAAATTTAATTTTTTCGATTTCATTACATTTTTTAGCTTTTTTCGATAACATCTTCTATGCAGAAAAATAGCTAGATATTTACCTGTAAAATACTACAGGATAACTAAACTGTTCAATTTTTATACTTATATTTTTATTATTTCTCTTTACTATGAAATAAATTTTGCCTCGATATCTCTCACATGCCCCGAGCTAGAATTTTTAAAGTGTCAATACTTTTTTGGGTATTTAAATACCCATTAGCTTAAGATGGGTTAAAATAAACAAAATATTTTATTTAAAATTAAAGCAATTTTAATTTTCTTACATTTGGTTACTTATTTCACCACCACTAGCATGGGTAGTACCCATGTAAGTACCCCTTTCATAGGTACCCACTTCACTAGTTCGCGGTAAACGATGTGGTGGCGATTGACCCTTTTTGCGGACATTTCATACAAAAAACGTAATGATGAAACGCATTGCTTAGGGTTAGCAAAATAAGTAGAGGTGGTTTCCTAGTAAGTACTTATTTCACCAGCTACGAACTAATGCCCATCACTAGAGAGAGGTGTACGAAGAGTTTACTTTAAGTCACCTAGACCATAGTTAAGTGCTGTGCGTTCATCTGCAGGAGAGACGACAGATCATTTTACAGCACTGAAAACTAATAATGATCCAGTTTTGGTTCATTTACAGAAAATGATATATTTTCAGTTTAGGACTGAAGCACTTAACTATGATCTAGGTTGACTTAAAATAAACATAAAGTTTTACACATAAATTGTTTTAAACAAAATGTTGGCACTCGCCACATTGCGCTAAAATGTCTCAATTCTTTATACCAAATAAAACTCACTGTTGTGCGTAGTGCCGAATGCAAAAATTTTGTTTAAATTCGTCACAAAATTGGATATCATAAATTTTGGGGCATGAAAATGTTTTCGTCACTAGACTTTTACCTCGTACGTATGACTCTGAAAGCAGTGTACATACTGCATATGTACATGCAGTAGTGTAAAGGTAAAAGGTATATTCAGTTAATAGGTAATATCTTGTCCAAACGAATTTTGACAGATATGTGTTATATGTCAAAAAACGAGGAATAATGTCTTCATACAGCATACTGCATATGTACATGCAGTAGTGTAAAGGTAAAAGGTATTTTCAGTTAATAGGTAATATCTTGCCTAAACGAATTTTGTTATATGTCAAAAAACGAGGAATTGAATTATCTACAACATATAACATATTTAAAAGTGATTTAAAACGTAAATTTTTCTTAAATCGCCAAAATGTTGGAAAAGTACCTTATTTCACCTGTAGCTGTTTACCTTTAAGGTAAGGTACCTTTAAGGTTCGAAATACCTTTTCAACGATATATAGATCACATCTGTAGCTTCTATCGTTCGGATTCATGGGGGTTTCAATTTTAGCGGCTTTTAGCGATTTCCCGTTAAATTACAGTTCTCATTCAAACAACAGACAAACAGACCATCTGACTTTTCATTTAATTTTTGAAAAGCCACTAAAAATTTCAAAATAAATTATTTTTAGAACGAGTATTCGGATTTTAATGATTGACGCGTATTTTTGATAAGAATAGTACAAAATTAAGAAAAAAAAAAATCAAAAAGGCTCCAACGTCCCATTTGCTCCAATCATTTAAATTTTGCCCCTCCCACTTACACCTGTTTATCTCACGAACCAGGTGAGTTTCTAAAAGTCTTAGTATGCTCATTTTTAAGTTAAATTGATACCTTTCGATCGGTATATAACTCGACCAGATGGACAGTCATAGCAAATTTTCCATTCTTCCTGTGTATATATGCTAGTCGCCTTTCGCACCCTTCGTGCTGCTTTCGTCACTAGCGCGGTCTATCGTCCGCAGTGATTTAATAACATTTTATTTAATTCTATTCCATAGCTTAGTTTTTTAAATTACATACAGTGCTCCACAAATGTCTTCATACAGCATAAACTTGTAAAATTTGCGTATAATAAAGATGTTTTGATGCGGTTTTCTTATATTAATCTTTTATTTACTTAAATCCCGTTCTAATGATACCAAAATTTCTTTAACCCATTAAGTACCCATCGAAAATTTTGAATTTGAAAAAAAGTCAATTTTTCAAAATTTTTCCTCGATTTTTTCCAAAAAAATTTTTGATGCAGAAAAATTCTTCAAACAATTCTAAGAGTGACTGCAAAAAAAATTTTTAAAAAATATTTTTGCTAGTATTTTTTATAATTTTTTAAAAATCCTAAAAATGACGATTTTAACCCCTTTTTCATACTTTTCTCACAAAAAGTGGCTTTTTTGCAGTTTTCAAAAAATTTTAAAAAATACTAGCAAAAATATTTTTTAAAAATTTTTTTTGCAGTCACTCTTAGAATTGTTTGAAGAATTTTTCTGCATCAAAAAATTTTTTGGAAAAAATCGAGGAAAAATTTTGGAAAATTGACTTTTTTTCAAATTCAAAATTTTCGATGGGTACTTAATGGGTTAAAGAAATTTTGGTATCATTAGAACGGGATTTAAGTAAATAAAAGATTAGTATAAGAAAACCGCATCAAAACATCTTTATTATACGCAAATATTTACAAAGTTTATGCTGTATGAAGACATTTGTGGAGCACTGTATGTAGATTTCGTATTTAGAACGAATATTGATATCGATAACGCAGACAGATAAATATGTAATTATATTTTTGTGGTACATTTTTAATTTAAAATTAAAAAATTAATAATAATGTGATAAACAAAAAAAAAACACATACTCTTGCAATGCACAAGTATGAAGAGCAATTTTCTGGCATGCAATATTAAGCAACTCAATATTTATATAATAAAGAGAATAAAAACACATATAATCAGAGACGTTGCAATACGACTTTAATAGTTTAATTCAATTGATTAAATAAAGCCCACTTTGTTGCAAGACAAAAGTAAACTGTCTGGCAGCACTGGTTATTTTTTTTTTTTTTTTTTTTTTTAAATGACGGGAAGTATATATTTTTGCGTTTCATTCCGAAGAACTTAAAAACACATGTTTGACTACATTGACGGGGGGAATCGAACCCAGCTTTTTCAAACTGGAAGTTCTACTTATGTGACAGGTCGGCGACTCTAATCACTGAGCTACCAGACCACACTGGTTATTTTTGCATCACATAAATATTACATATGCTTCTCCACCTGAGAACCGATGAGCCAGCCAGCGCGGCACAGTTCGCCACAGGAATTATCCCTTGATTTCAATAATTGCAAGTAAAAGTTTAAGACTAACATTGATTATGTTAAAAATAAATAGTTTATTTTTTTAATTGTTTTTTAAGCACAGGCGAGCTTGTTCATCGAATATGTTCGTCAAACACAAATCAATTGTACTTTTTTCCTTTTCGATAGTTCGTCACAAATGAAATCGGCAGCATAAAAGAAAGTCCCGTTTAATTATCTCTTAAAAAAAAGCGCGCGCACACAAAATTCTTAGAATGTGACGTCACGCATCACCGACGCCAGCTAACATAGCTACATACAACGGTGGCCAAAAGTATTTTGGCACCCTTTAAAGTTACATAGTTCTAGCCAAAATTTGAACTAATAGCCTAATTACACTGAGCACATCTACGGGGAACGCATGGGAATGATGGTAGATGTGAAACACCGATTCACATAGCCAACATCTAACATCTAACATCAATTTGTCACTTCACGTCAAAATTTTGTAAACAAAATTGTAAAATTTTTCTGTTTATATAAAATGAGTTTTGATGAGGAATTGGCTGAGTTTGATGGCATTGGACACATCCAACGAAATGAATGGTCAAGATTAAGAAGAAGGCAGACGATTACCAAGAAGTCGACTTGTCGCGGTCTGCCAATTTAAATAACATACACCAACTGCAAATCTTCTAATTAAGAAATAAATTTAAAAGTCAACAAAATTAAATATTTTTAAGTTATTTATTTATTTAAAGTGAGTTCGAGCCCTTGATGCTCCTCGCGAGATGTGCGCTGCTCTTCACGTGCAGCCTCTTCCGAACTATTTTAAGCTGCTCGACTTGGTGCGCTTTGCTGCAGATACTCTGGTTTCGAGTTGGCTGGTGTCGCTGCTGGTACATTATCAAGATCAATCTCGATCGTGTCTTTCATATATTTCATGAAAAACTGCAATAAGGGCATGACTTTACATTATTTACGTGCTAATTTAATCAACTACAAAAACTTACTGCAGATATTCATAGTCGGAAAGTTTATTTCTGTGCGGACATCTATCTAACCACTAGGAGATCTGGTTTTCGAGCTTAAGCGCCATTAATGACTGACCTCTTGAGCGCTCCTTTTTGGTCTCCAATATTTGGCTAGCAATTCTTTTCTTGAGCTTCTTGATTAAAGAATGATTTAGACAATTCCCATTGTTTTGTTTGTTTTCCATTTGTTTTTGCCATTCATTTTAGTTGACATTGTTTACATTTTCCTACCGAATGGCAAATTTATAGTGTTGCATTCGAAAAAAATCGGCTAAAAACCGATAAGAAACGCTTGAAATAGGAACATCAGTAGGAGATGGTGGAACGGATGGGGAAATTTCGGCACGGGTAAATCTATAGGCACATCAAAAATTTGGATGGCAGATGATGTTGCTCTGTGTGAAAAGGGCATTACTTCATGTTAAGTTTGGTATCAATGGAAAGGTATTTTGAATCTCTTTCGAATGCTGCAATACTTTCCTTAAACCCTTAGGTACCCTTTGAAATTTTCGAATGTTTGTAAACGTCAACTTTTTCCACTTTTTTCGTCGGTTTTAAAAAAAAAATGTTTTGATGCAGAAAGTATTTTTAAAAAATTTTTTTAAATTTTTTTTAAAATTTCGAAAATGGCACTTTTTCCTCATTTTCATGCAAAATGTGCCTTTTTAAAATGGCGAAAAAGGCACTTTTTCCTCTTCCTCTTTTCCATTGATACCAAACTTTACATGAAGTAAGTTCAAATTTTGGCTAGAAATAACTTTAAAGGGTGCCAAAATACTTTTGGCCACCGCTGTATGTATGTACATACACATGTGCGATCTTTAAATTAACATTGTACATGCTGAAAAAAACCCAATATATAAATAAAACAAATTGTTTAAGTTAAATCCGGACCCATCCAGGTGGGGCCGCTGCTAATGGGACCGCTGCTGTTACGGTGTTGGCGGCCTCCCACCCCGCACAGCACTTGCCACACTCTTGATGGCATTGGCAAGCACTGAGGCCATATGCCGGTGGCGGCCCATACTGGCGCCATCCTCCAAGCCCGCGTCCGCGTCCACGGCCACTCCATTGCTGCTGTGGAGCCCACATCTGAAATTAAAATAAGGGTTTTTTTTAAAAATAATTTTTTTATTTGTTGTTAAATAATTTTCAGAAAAATACTTACGTAGTATCGTTCTCCTTGCTGATACATTTTATAGTGATCGTTACAAGTTAGGGATGCCAAACAGAAAATCTTAGAGTAGTGTTGTGTCGTACCTGTGGTATACATATATATTATATCGGGCTCGAATGACCAAATTCGATCGTGTTCACAGGAATGTCAATTTCCAACGTTGTGTGTAAACGACCCTTGCATATGTCAATGCTTGGCTTGTCGTTCCACAGGCTCTCCGTTGTATTGAAACACAAGTATTCAAATTAAAATATAATCTTCATTTAAGCGTGGATGCGCTCGTCGTCACAGCTTCTTCAATTCGTGATTTTCATCATCTTATTCTTCACGGTAAGACTGATAGTACCGTTTATAAATTCCATTCTTTGTCTTTACATCTACTATTCTCACTCGACCGTCTTGTGATGGATATGCCTTTATTATTTTGCCCATTGGCCAAGTATTTATTGGTAAATTCGAATCTGTTATAATGACAATATCGCCGACAACAATTTTTATTTGATCTTTTGCCCACTTTCGACTGCATGACAAAAACTAGCGGTTTTCTAATTTTCCACTTTTGCCAAAACAAATCTGCCATCTTCTGGGATGCCTTCCACATGTTTAGTAATTTTAAATCTTTATCAGTGGCATCTAAGTAAAATGAATCTCTGTAGCTAGGTTCTATCAAAATACTATTGGGAGTCAATGGTTCTATTTTCGTTAAGTCAAAGGGTATATTTAAAAGTGGTCTGCTACTTATCACAAATTCTATTTCACAGAAAATGGTTTTTAATACATATTCTTTATTAAATCTTTCGGTTAACAGATATAACAAGTATTTTTTAACAGACTTAATTATTTTAGTTCTGCTCCCGACATGCTCCCCCCGTTGGAAGAGGTACCCTTTCAACCGAAGTGGCTTCGACGGGCAGAACGGTTGTCTTGCTAACAGCTCTCTTGACCAATCCAGACGCAGTACGGATTATGGCAACACGAACAGTGCCATCTTCTCCAGCGATCGTCTCCTCAATCCTTCCCAAGCACCATTATCCTCTTTAAGAACGACGATGCTATTCTTTTCCAAGTTTTTCGCCGATTTGCACCATTATCCACGTTCTTGAAGAAGCGAAAGGTAATTAGAGCTCCACTTTCTCCAGAAAATTTGTTGCATCTGGCAGACGCGTTGCCACCGTCCAAGGCGATTGATGTCGAGATGCGTGACATCAGGCTCATCAAACGTTGCAAAGGCTGATCCAATTAAGAAATGGCCAGGTGTCAAAATATCCAAGTCGTCTGGATTTTCTGTAATGGGACAAAGTGGTCGTGAGTTTAGCATTGCAGATATTTCACAAACAATGGTGCGAAGCTCGTGAAAGGTTAGAATCGTCTTCCCAACAACGCGATAGAAGTGAAATTTGGCCGATTTCACTGCAGCCTCCCATAAGCCGCCAAATGAGGAGAACGTGGTGGGATGAAACGCCAGCTGACTCCGATTGAACAGCATGAGTTGGTAATCTCATTGGATTGAGGATCGCCGAGGAAGAGTTCCCGAAGTTCCTTGAGCTCGATTTTTGCACCAACAAAGTTCGTCGCATTATCCGACAAAATAGCGTTAGGTTTTCCTCGAATGCTGATAAACCTCCTTAGTGCAGCAATGAACGACGATGTAGATAGATCTTCAACAACTTCCAGGTGTGTTGCCTTGGTGGCGAAGCAAACGAAAACGGAAATGTAACATTTAGTTGGCGGCCTGTTCCTCGCTTCCGATTTGCAAAGGAAGGGACCACAGAAGTCGATTCCAGTGGTGAGAAACGGGCGACTCGACTGAACACGATCAGCTGGCAGTGGGGCCATGATATGCTCGCAGAGTTTGGGCCTTAGACGAAAGCATCGAATGCACTTGCTGATCACAGCTGCAACAGTTTTCCGTCCACCAATTGGCCAAAATCTCTGACGCAGAGCTGCGAGAAGACTTTGTGAACCAGCGTGCAAGAACTTTTGGTGATAAAACAGGATAATAGCAGTTGTTACAGGATGCCGTTTCGGTAGCAGCATTGGATGCCTAGCATCAAAGTCCAGGAGTGAGTTTTGTAAACGGCCCCCAGCTCGCAATAGTCCTGTGTGATCAAGCAGCGGATTCAAAGAAAACAGTCTACTTTTGGATGAGATTGGCTTCTTTGCGCTCAGGGCCTTGACCTCGTCCGTAAAATGTACCAATTGTATGGCTTAAACGATCAAGTGTGTGCCACTCCTGATGTCATCAACTGTTAGTGATGAAAAAAGGGTTAAAATGGTAATTTTTAGGATTTTCAAAAAATTATAAAATGGGTTAAGGAAATTTTTGCATCATTCGAACGAAAATTAAATGACCTTTCCAAATCTATATAATAAGCTATTATTTTCTGAAGTCAAAATATCATTGTTAAGGGTTTGCAAAAATTACTTGACAAACTGTATGTACAGGCGCTGTAGGCAGACATGCTAGATCGCAAAAGCCATGTATCTCCCACGAAGTGAGGCAGCAATTCAAAACGAGGAAATTTAGGAGGTAGCAGCTGAAATCCTTGATTTGTGCTCCAGCCAAGATGAGTGCTGAGCTAAAGGCAAGCTTTCATCCCAGTCAAGCTTATATTTCCATAGCTCCTGCAGGAAGATTTTCAGCTTCGTAATGATTGGTGCTATAAGTCCGAGGGGGTCATAGAATTTAGCTATGGCTGATAAAATAGCTCTTTTGGTTGCTGGCCTCTCAGGCAACTCTTCTGAAAAGTGAAAGATCAACTCGTCGGAACTTGGATCCCAAACCAAGCCCAAAGTTCTTGCAATATCCGTTCCATCGTGGAACTTCAGCAGCTTTTCTCGGTCGTCTTCAGACTCGCCTTCCAGCGCAGCTGGCTCGTTCGAACACCATTTGCGTATTGGGAAGTGATCTGCGCAAAAGTTCCTTTTTTTGCATACGAATTTCCATGACTTCTTTGACCGAATCGCCTCCAGATATCAAGTCGTTCAATAAAAAATCCCGGCAAACGATCTTAGCAGCAAGCGGAAAATTCCTGCGACAACTGTTGCAATGATCGTATGGCTAAAAAGGCAGGGATTTTCGCGCCACAAAATGCACTGAAGATATTCATCAGGATGCGTTACGCGTACGCAGCGGTACATTTTACAAATATCGCCACACAAAGCAATCCGAAAGAAGCGAAAGCGAAGAAGCGTTGTGAACAATTTGGGTTGTGTTGAAGGTCCGGCTAGAAGAAGATCATTTAGTGAATAGCCAGAGGTAGATTTAGCTGACCCGTCAAAGACAACACGTAGCTTGGTTGTTGTGCTATCCATTTTACGAACGCAATGATGAGGTAGATAATATTGAGGAAAGATAGACTGCTTGTTGGCCAATGACAAGTGATTCAATTCGAGGTATTCCTTGAGAAAGGCGGAATATTGCGACTTAAGATCAGAGTCCCTTGCAAGTTTCTTCTCAAGTGACTTAAAACGCTGCAAGGCACGCTCATAAGAGTCTCCGAGAGAATCGAAGTTAGTTTTGGCTGGTAAACGAACTGAATACTGCCCAGAGCTAAGTCGTGTGAATCCCTTTTGGAATAGCTGCTCGCAGAGCAAGTCATCATCTGATATAGACGCCGTTGAGCCACAGCAGTGATCTATTTCCCAAAATCGCTTGACGATGTCAGTTAACGCTTCACTCTCCGAGTGCTGAGTCGACTCCATGCGAGATGTAGTTAAAATTGAAAATTTTGATTTTGCAGCAGAAAGATTTCCTGCCACAATCCAACCGAGTCGTGTCTTCTGCAAAAATGGTAGATTTTCCGCTAATTTAATCTGCCCAACACAAAGAAGACCGTGGAATAGACCTGCACCAATAAGAAGGTCAATTCGTTGACTTTTGTAGAAAAGAGGATCAGCGAGGTGAATGTTGCTTGGCATGTTCCATTGTGAAGGTTTTATGTCGAAATGAGGGTGATATCCAGTAATGGTGCTTGTTATTGCCGCAGTGAACGATGTTTGATAAGAGGCGTTTCGAGATTGCAATTTCATATCAATTGCGTTATCAGATGAGACTGCGGATTCTCCAAGACCTGATATCAATATGCCGGAACTATGAGGTTTAAGCTGAAGATGATTTGCGAAGCGAGATGTAACCAAATTCAGCTGAGCTGCCGAATCAAGTATGGCTCGGCAAGGCACAAGCACACCAGAACAATTTCTTACATAAACGACAGCAGTAGCTAACAGCACGTACTCGAAAGAGTTACCAAGCTGAATTGGATCCGACTTAAATGGTCGTCGTACTTCAAAACGACCTGACGGCAATATTTTTAAATTATCTAGAAAGTGGCTCTCACATAACTGGTGCTCAACTGTACGCACTTTTTTTACCGAAGGTAATTCTTCCACTGACCAGAACTTCTGCAATGTGGTGTCTATCAAGGTATAACAAATTTCTTGACAACTATGATTTACTATTTATTTATTAATTTATTTATTTATTGTCAGGCTAAAAGCAGCCGACACAACAATTAATTTTAAAATATGACATAAAAATTAAAAAATTATATATATTTAAGTCACAAAATAAATTAAATTAAAATTTAATACTCTGGGGAATGAAAAAGAAAATTTTTGGTCCAACATTTGCTGCAAGGATTGGGGAAAACCCAAAAAAAACCAATCAGACCAAAATGATATTAATAAGTAGTTAGTTGGTAAGACTAGTTAGAAATGATAATATAGAGGCTTTAACAGTAGGCGGAGAACGCTTGAAACTAATTGTATAAGAATACGAAGAGGTTCGTGCAGTTCCCAGTTAGTGGAACAACGTTGAAGATATAAAGGATTAAGGTTTCGAGATACTCTAGAAGGTACGTTAAAGGTTATTTTATCCAACAAATCAGCCGACTCTATATGACCCTGCAGTAATTTGTGGATGATCAATTCTCCAAGCATAATTCTAGGGTTAGTAAGAGAGGGAAGATTGAGTAAGAGTAGTCTACTAGAATATGAAGGCAACTGAATTTCCGAGTTCCAACTCAAGCCACGTAAAGCAAAAATTAAAAATTGTTTTTGAACCGACTCTATCCTGACACGATGGGATTCATATTGAGGAGACCACACACATGATCCATACTCAAGAATTGGACGAACAAGAGATGTGTAAAGAAGTTTAGTAGTAAAGGGATCATCAAATTCCTTGGACCATCGCTTAATAAACCCGAGAACTCCCATTGCTTTATTGACAGCTATAGCAATATGCTTATCAAATTTCAGTCTATGATCTAGAACTATACCCAAGTCATTAACTGATCTTTCGGAATCATTCAAGCATTCCAATATAATGCCATTAAGTGAATACTGTGAAATAATGCGGGAAGATCTATAGAAAGTCATAACTTTACATTTCGAACTATTGAGATTTAATAAAAGATGGAAAGCATTTAAGTCTGCTTGCAAGAGACTAAAAGAAAAAGGATCGCTATACGATAAACAAAGCTTGACGTCATCCGCTTAAATGATAGCATGGGAGTGAGATAATAAATATAGAAGATAATTTATAAATAACGTGAAGAGTAGTGGACCAAGATGACTACCTTGCTGTACTCCAGAAGTAACTCTAACTGACTTTGAAAATGAATTATTTAAAATAACTCTTTGTGTTCTGTTACTTAAATAATTTGAAATCCAAAGAAAAAGATTGTACGGAAAACCAAGAAGAGCAAGCTTATGAATAAGTAGAGAGTGGTTAACGGAATCAAAAGCTTTACTAAAATCAGTATAAATAACATCAGTTTGCATCTTTTTCTTGAACCCTTTAATCACTAGGGAAGTAAACTCAAGGAGGTTAGTGGTCATAGATCTACATCTCATAAGCCCGTGTTGAGTAGGTGAGATAATAGAGCTACATAAGTGTTGAAGATGTGAGGTTATAATTTTCTCAAACATCTTCGGAATAGCAGACTACTTGGAAATACCCCTATAGTTCTGAGCATCGGACTTAATACCCTTTTTATGAAGAGGCAATATATACGAATCTTTCCAAAGCGCTAGGAAAGAGGAGGAATCAACGGGCAAAGTAAACAACTTATGTAATGGTCTACATAAAGATTCTGCACAGTACTTAAGTACAGAAGCAGGCACACCATCGGGACCTGGTGCGTGCACTGGCTTAATCAATTTAAGATCGCAAAGAAGCGAGCTTTCTGTGATTAGAGGGCTGTAAATACAGTTAGAACAGCTTAACCTATACAGGTAAGGCTGGCCAACACGGAAACTACTCGTAGAATATGTAGTTTGGAAAAAGTCAGCAAACAAATCTGCTATGGATTTATCAGTATTAGCTTGAATATCGTTGAAGACAACAGAAGATGGTAATGATGAGGCTTTACGTTTAGAGTTTACGAATATGTAGAATTTCTTCGGATCTTTAGAGAATTTAAGCTTACAACGTCGCAAGTAATTATTATAACATTGTGAGTTAAGAACTAGAAAGATAGAGCAGGTAATTAATAAATCGAGAGAAATCATAAGGATTTCCAGATATTTTATATTATTTAAATTGCTTGGATTTCACATTTTTTAAATGTGATAATTCTCTAGAGAACCAAGGAGATCTATTGCAACTAATTGGTGATACAAGTGGAACACAGATGTCAAAAAAAGAGTTAAGAGTATTATAAAAAAGCTTAATGGCATTATCCTAGTCAGAATATGTGTATAGTTGAGACCAATCAGAACATGAAATCAGACTGTTTAACTTATTAAAATCAGTTTTACTAAAACTCCGTACTCGCTCAAGTGGCTGAGATGATAGAACAACAGGCCACAAAGGTAAATTAATACGTGCGTTTAGAGTTGGGTGGTAAGGGTCTTCCGGAATTACCAATGGATCAATCCTGGATACGATGCCATTGCACTCAGAAAAAAATGAACGAAAAAAATCATGCACAATTTTCTTCATATATGATCGAAACGTTCTCATGTTTTCGTGCTTAAAACAAGCACGAGTCGGTATCAAATCGTGCACTCATAAATAAAAAATCAAAAATTTTTAATTTTCTTTAAAAGAAAAGCAGGCAATGACTTTAATTTTACAATTGTGTTGTTTTTCTGTTAGTGAAAAGGATATTATTATTGGGAAAATCATTTTACAGATGACGAAAATTCTTGGATGGCGCCACTAAATGAATCAAAATTGACAGCACTCTCAGAAAACGCCATCTGGCGACAGTCAATTCAATAGCTTTACTATTCAGTGCATACTTTCTGGAAGCTTGTAAATATCATTAGATAAAAATCAAACATTTTTCAATTACTTTATAAGAAAAGCAGGCGTCGGCTTCAATTAACCCTACTATACAGTCGACCTGCCGCCACTTCCATTTCAGCAGAGCAAGTGCAAGGTAGTCATTGTAAAAAAAAAATGGAAAATACGACTGAAATATTTGACAGTGAGTGAGAATAAGGCCTCAAGATAATAAATATTGTATGAAAAGTAAATATATAGTTGAAGACGCGGACATTGATTGTGGCCCGAGCAGCGACGAAAGTAAGCTGATTACATTTTTGGAGGAGAGAGGCTTAAAAAGCTCATATCCCTATCTGAAAAGTAAGTATTAGTGCTTTAATATGGTAAAACTTTTATTCAGTTGCAATAGCAGCAGTGAGGCTTTTTATAAATGCGTGAGTTTAAAAAAATGAACATTTGTGAAAATTTGTATGGTATATCTTAGAATCTCAAGAACCATTCGAAAGCCTAGAGTACTTGACAGAGGACGACATTAAAAAAGTCATCGCGCCTGTTGGTATTCGAGCATTATTCCGGGCCAAGCTTATAGAATGGAAAAAACAAACGGTGAAAATTAATATATGTTAATTTAAAGTTATGCATTTATATTTTTTTATATTGAAGTTTGGCGCTTAAGAACTACCACCCAACTTACAATCGAATTTCAGTTCAGTATTGCCTGAAGAATCCGTTGCCCAAGCAGTATTACCTGAACAACCCGTTTTCCAAGCGACCTATATTCAAGCAACAACCTCTGAGGTTCTATACACCCAGTGTGTTCTTGACAAGGTGATAATTCCAAATATTTAACAATAAGATTGTTTAATGTAAAGCATTTTTAGCCCTTAAAATTAATGTTAGAGGAGTCTATGAAAGGAAAATCTGTGATTAAGTATAACAACTCAAACCAAAAGCTATTGGATAGTCAAAGATGTGCAATTATCGATTTGATCATCGAACAAGTTATTTTTGCCAATTTAATTTTAACAGCAAGAGATTTTGATGCCTTGTTCGAAGAAATTTGATGTTAAAAGTTTGGATGAGCATTTGCAGGCTTATGAAGTGGGTTGTGCGAATGACTCAATATTAATTAAGCAATTTTGTAATTTTATATCCTATCCATTTCACATTTATCCTATGAATAATGGTAAAATGTATTTTCGACTTAAATATCTGTAATACTGCATAATAAACAAATGTATTTTTGATGTAAAATGTAAAATATCTTTTAGCCAATAAAAATTAAATGAAAAACAAAAAATTTTAATGAATTTTTAATGGGTTTAAATTAAGAACAATCTGTTCTAAAAGTGAGTCAAATATGGTCATAAATTAACTATAAAATGTGCTTGGATTGTGCACAAGCTGTTCATGAAATGTGTTGGACATGTTCTTAAACTGATCCCTATATGTTTTTGAAACGAACTGAAATGTGCTTGGATTGTGCACAAGCTGTTCATGAAATGTTGTGGACATGTTCTTGAACTGATTTCTATATGCTTTTGAAACAAACTGAAATGTGCTTGTATTGTGCACATGCTGTTCATGAAATGTTGTGGACACGTTCCCAAAACGACCCCTATATGCTTCTGAAATTAACTAAAATGTTCATAAAACGAGCCCAAAAAGCGATTAAATTGTTCCCATACGTTCAAAAAAGAACACCCAAGTGTTCATGAAATTTCATGAACAATCGTTCATGAAGTAAGAAAAAACGTGCTTACGCTACTTTTATGCACAGTTTGATTTGATTTGTGCACAGAAGTGCTTTTTTTTTTTCTGAGTGTGGTAGGGTCCAATACGAATAACAGGTCAAGTGTCCTGTTGATAGAATTGCACACAGGATTCATTTGCAACAAAGAAAGCTCAGATAGACCGTCAATAAATTCATGAGAGCTATCAGGAAAAAGTGAATGCGAGTCATTTGAGGAAAACCATCGAACGTTTGAAAGATTAAAATCACCTAAGACAAAAAGCAAGTCAGTATCAGAAAGTAAAGATGATATAAATTTAATAGCAGTCAGGTGACTATCATATAAAGTGATATCAGAAAGGGGTGGAATATAAGAACATGTTAAATAAATTGAAAATTTAAGAAAAGAAACTTTCACACAAATAAACTCAATATCAGAATTTAATGTGGTTGAAATCGGTTCTGAGGACAGATTAGAATCCACGGCCAATAGTACTCCGCCACCTTTACGAGCTATACGATCACATATATATATAGAGTATTTGGAAGAAAGAATAGAAAAGTCTGATGTGGCAGGCTTGAGCCAGGTCTCAGTAAAACAAATGACATCGAAATCAAAGGAATGACTATTGAGATATAGATTAGATAGTTTACTATTAAGGCCTCGTACATTTTGATAAGCTTAAGTTATAGACGAAATTAGTTTTTTTATTCTACATTTGAGGATGAAGAAGATAGAGAGGAACCTACACCTGAGATCGGAGCCCGATCTCTTTTTCGAGTAGAATTTCCCTTGTATTCAGCAACAAAGATATGTTCGGGCGAGAAGTGTTGATGACAAATTTTATCAAAAACCTTCTCCGAACATGATATCTTAAATGAAGAGATTTCCCTTGGGTAATTAAAATTAAATTAATCCACCGAAATATCAGGATCCTGTATAATGTTTTGGACGTAAGCCTTAACATCATACGAGGACTGATCTTCGGCAAGCCTAGAAACAAAGACATGCTTCATAGGCTTCGGAGGAGGAACGCCTTGGAGGGGCTTAGACACGCGAGGAGGTACGACAGTCAAAGTATTGGCTGCCTTAACAACTGGCGTGGCATTAGATTTTACTCTATTGGCAACAGACAGAACAGGTGAGGCGGAAACTGCACTATCGAATGGGTTACGGTCAGTCCTAGCTTGCTGAGAAGTAGATGGCTTAGAGTTAACAATAGATGGCTGCAGACCCAGGTCTGATGGCGGGATTGAAAATGATATCTGCGCCTGGCGCGGAGCAGAACTATTTTTTTTTTCGCTTAGGAGGTTCATTTAATAAGGATGAGTTATTAAACAAATTCTCCATATCCGAAAATAGGAAATTTACCTTATGAAAAATCTTCGACAGGTCCTAGAAACTATCTCTAGTTCGCTCCATAAATTTTCGAACTTGCACCTCAATGTCCCGGCAAGCATCACAGCGCCATCTCAAACCATTGTTCTTCTCAAGACAATCTTTGACTTTGACCGTTATACCAGCACACTTGGAGTGAAAAGTCCGGTCACAAAAGAAGCAAGAAATAAATTCTTGCTTGGGGTCAGGTACATGACACTTGTTAAAAAAACACACTAAATCGGACGACATAATAAAAAAGGGTATTTTAAAGTCGACTATGATATTCTTAAGGGGAATGGTAAACGAAATGAAAAAAGTGCAGAACAATAACAACGCTTGGTCACAAACGGCCGCTTAAAGTGCAGAAAGCAAGCACAAAGCCTGAGATGAAAATATGCGAGAGCGTGTAGCTAACGGAAAACTAATGCTTGCAGCACAAACAAAAACGATGCTGGTAAGCGCTACAGCAGATTATAGATGAGGGCACAGAGAGCGACACTGCGAGCGAAAGAGCAAGTTAACAGCTGCTAATTGCCCAAGCACAAACGATGTACAGCTGATCTAATAGACAGAATAAGAGAGAGGAAAGCAATAAGAACAAAAACAAAAATACTTTGCACAAGTTGAAAACACAAATAAGCTTGGTGTAATTATTGAAAAAATCACTGTTTTTACACAATAAAACCACCAACAGAACACCAAAAGCGTAGATATCACAACAAGACAAATTTAATATAATAATTACGTGTTAGAAATGCACTAAAACAAGAACTTTCACGGATCACACAAAAACACGTCTAAATAGAGAGAGAGAGTTAGAATGTTAATTATAGGGGGAGGAGCAGAAGGATGCGCTTTGTCAGCTCAAGGAAAAGTTGACTACGGCTCCGGTTCTCGCGTGTCCGGACTTTTCCGCCAAGTTCGTACTGCAGACAGACGCTAGCGACTATGGTCTCGGCGCAGTGCTGACCCAAGTAGTCGTCGGGCAGGAGAGAGTCATCGCGTACGCTAGTCGTAAACTGTTGAAGGCCGAAATGAACTATTCCGCAACTGAAAAGGAGTGTCTAGCGATCGTGTGGTCCATCCGGAAGCTGCAGTGTTACCTCAAAGGGTATCGTTGTAACGGATCACCTGGCCCTCAAGTGGTTGAATTCAATAGAAAGCCCTACCGGGCGAGTCGCACGCTGGGCTCTGGAACTGCAGCAGTTTCAATTTGATGTCCATTATCGGCGGGGCAACGTCGTGGCGGACGCCCTTTCCCGGCATTCCCTCGACACCTGTCAGCAGGCAGTGGAAGCTGTACTCCCTTGTAAGTGGATTGAGAGCATGCGAGCGACCCAGCCGGGAATTCAGTCATGTGGTGAACGAATTCTATACGGCCGCTGTACAGAACGCTTCAGATTTAAGTTGCACATCCCTGATTCTGCAAACTTTCATGAGCGCGCTCTGTAGTCAGAATCGATCGTCTCTAAGTGTGAAATCCCCGCAGCAAAGTCCGCTACGAGTTCGCTCGTTTGCATGAGTTTCTCATAGTGTTTGGTTGTACAAGACGCTGCTTAGAATCGTTTGCGTCGTGGTAAAAGTTCCCTGCAACAAAGTCCGCTACGAACTCGAACGTTTTAGTGAGTTTGACACTGCGTTCAGCTGCAGAGAACGCTGCACAGAATTGTTTTTAAGCTGTGCGAAATACATGCAGCAAACTCCGCAATGAGTTCGCTCGTTTGCTTGAGTTCGACATAGCGTTCTGCTGCAGAGAACGCTGCTTGGATTTTTTCTTTGTTTCTTTGTTGGTATTCACTTTTGTAGTGTTGTCATAGGGTTTTGCAGCAGTTATTGCAGTTTACAAAAAAACTCGATCAACTACATTTTGTATGGGGTGCAACCCTTTTTGTGTGTATTTCTTGCAGTTTTTCTTTTGCGTTTTAGTTAAGTGTTAGCTCGTGTTGCGTAAACAACATAAGTGAAGCGGTAAGTTAAATATATTTAATGCGTATTTTAATATAATTTACAAATAAAACACAACTAATATATTACAGTCTACCACATTCGGCAGTGCTACTGTTTTGAATATACACACAAGCCAGGTAAGTAAAATACAAAGCACATAAAATACCACATTTGTAATTATTGTTTGATTTTTCTTTCTTTTCAGTGTTCTGATATATCTAAATTAGTTAAAGCTACTGAATAAATGTAATAAAATAATGTAAATCAATGTTTAAATAAAATTATTAATTAAAAATATGTATAAACATTTTATTTCTACTGCCGTGCAGATTTGCCGGTAATTAGGGGTGGGGTAGTTCAATAAGAATTCCAACCAGATTTCGTACTAGAACCAGCCAGAATTCCAACTAGATTTTTACAGCAGAAATACGCATACAGAAAAGTATGCAGCAGAGCCCTGCGAAGAACTCACTAAAACGTTCGACTTCGTAGCGGAGTCTGCCGCGCGGTTTTATAAATTTCCTACAGAAAATTTTGGCCACGCATGTATAAAAGCGAATGAGGGTTTTACACGAACTCGGCGCGCAGAACTGTGAGCGCGCTGTACGAATTCTGTACAGTTTTCTGCGACAAATTTACCATTGGGGAGGATTACCGAGGAGCCCGCTAAATTCACAGACTACACGGAGGAGAACGGGGAGCTGTACAGGAACTTGGGTCATCGAGCGGACGACGAGGACTTCATTCCCTTGAAACTTTGCGTTCCCAGTGGTCATAGGAGGCGGGTCCTGCAGGAGTGCCACGATGCTCCCACGGCCGGGCATCAAGGCGTGAGGAAAACGGTGGCCCGTTTATCACAAAGGTATTACTGGCCCGGCATGTTCAGGGAAAGAACGAATCGCACATTTAAAACCATGATAGCTCAGTTCATCGAGGGCCATCGAAGTTCGTGGGACGAACTGCTGCCAGAGATATCGCTAGCAGTCAACTCGAGTGTGGCCGATTCTACGGGATTTAGTCCAGCATTTCTGATGCTGGGTAGAGAACCGCGTCTTCCCGCCGCTCTGTACGACGAGGTTACTCCAGGGTCAGCGACTAGCGCTCTAGACCCAAAGGAGAGGGAAAGTAGGCTAAAAGAAATTTTTAATATCGTTCGCAGCAATCTCCAACGGGCATCGAAAGACCAGGGCCGGCACTACAACCTGCGGTGGCAAGAGTGGCGACCGTCGTTGGGCTCAAGGGTGTTGCTGCGGCAACACCAACTCTCCAAGGCTGCCGAATGCTTCGCTGCGAAGCTTGCGCCTAAATTCGACGGCCCCTACAGGGTCGTCAAATTTATTTCCCCCAAGATCGTGCGACTCGCGCGCGACGGAGAAAGGGGTGGCCAACGTGATGGAACTGAAGCCATTCTTCCAGGACGAGGAGGAGGACGATCAGGAGCTAGCCTAAATAAACACTAACGAGGCGAAACCAGGGGGGAGTAAGAATGTTACCACAGCATAGCCACAATTCCCTTTATTTTACTTTTCCCAGTAGTTCAGTGGTTTTAATCTAAGATACCTTTTCGTAGTTTGTGAGCCGCACGGGTAGATTAGTTACTAATAGGATTGACAGGGTATAATTAAAGAGGTTAAGTTTCACAGATGGACCCAGAGGACGTAATCGAGATTAGCGATGAGGAGGAGGAAGAGCACGGGCCGGAGGTGCGGGTGGAGGACTGCAGCAGCGACGATATCGATCCTCGCCCGGAGCCACGGAGTGGCCCATCTCATCACGATCCCCGCCGCGAAAGGCCATTCTACGGTCGGCAGAGGCAGGAGGAGTGACGCAGGGAGTACCGACATACGGTATATAGGGGCTCCCTGCGAGCGGCGGATCACTACGACGGGCTAGTCGTATTCATGACAGCCGAATACTCGACGATGTATATCGAGGTGCCGCAGGCGCGCAATTCGCCGAGTCGCGTGGAGGAGCCACGCTCGCCTTCGCCGATCCCAGCGATGATCGAGGCGGCGGTGTGTTCGGAGCCAGAAGCCGAGACGTCGCACAAGTGGATAGGGAGCCGGACGGACTTGTCACCATACCCCAGTGACCTCCCGGTGCCCCCAGCTGCCGTGACGAGCCCGAGGGTGGGTCATGCGGACCCCCCGCTACTTTTGGAGGATGCTACACTTTCCCGACCGACCACGAGGACCCACGTGCGGGTCATATGGACCTCTCGTGGGTGTCGGAAGGTCTGGAGGAACCCCAGCCCGCCCAGGGGAATCCACACGTTGGTGAGGCGGCCCCCCGTGGCTGTCAGAAGACCCGGCGGGAGTCAACTCCTTCCAGAAGGATCCCAGTGTTTATCATGGGGATCCCTCACCCCTATAAAGGAGGCACAGTCATCTTCGGCAGACCAAGAGGGCCCGCGGGTGAGTCATGCGGACCCCTCGCGGGCGTCAGAGGACCCGAAGGCACCCCAATCCGCCCCAGAAAGTCCACGAGTGGATCGTGCAGATCGCTCGCCACCTGGACAACCGAGCCCGGCTACGTCTCGCCCTGAAGGAGGCAGCTTATTTTGGGGACAGCTGCACACGAGGGAACTGGAGGTAGACCCCGGGAGCAAGTTCCCATGCATCAGCATCCGGTTCAAGCCGGGTGTTGTCAACAACGCTCGCCTTACGCGCAGTGAGGAAAAGCCGCGTGCGCGTCCCCGGTCTACGCGTCGGAAACGGCGTGCAAGTGAGTCCTTCGGGTCGCGGAAGAAACGGAAGAGTATCCCCCAGAGACGAAAGCACCGCCGGGGCTGGCGTGTCGGATGTCGACGGAGGAGTACCCGCCACTTCCAGAAGAGGCGGCGGTCGAGCGTCAGGGTGAACCCACCTCAAAGTCGCCCGTCGATCAAGGGGAGCCCACTGCACCGTCGCCGACAGACAGCGAACCGATGCGGGACATGGAGGACATGATCGAGGGGTGGGATCCCGACCTCGATGCCATGTTCGGCGAGATGGCAGACCCCAATGTCACATTAGACCCCCTGATCCCAAGGGGATGGAGGGTTTTGCCGGCTGGAACCATCCTCACCGGCCCCGTGATCGCCATGCTGCAAGCCGAGGTTGAACGGCTGAGGAATCGGCACCGGCGCAGCCGTTTTAAAGTCGCAGACAAAGATGCGGCGCTAGGCGCGCGCTACCCCACATGAGCATATTATTATTTTTATAAGGTAGAATCTCGCCTAGCGCAATGAAGCGCTTGTGTTAATTTTAAGTTGCGCAACGAAGCGCCGATATTATGTAATAATCCCTACTAACTATCACTTGGATTGGACGAGTAATCGATCCCGTTGGCCGTGTGACTATTCCCGGCAGCCATTACTATTAACTATCTCCTAGTAGATCCCTGTAGTTCATGCTGCCAGCGGAGGACCAGAGTATACCCTGTACCGCTCCCTGGCTATATAGAGTTGTCCCACGCGTACTTTGTTGCTGTACTTTCATTGCGATCAAACGTTTCCCACCCTTTGACTCGCGTCCAGCGAAACTTACAAATTTCTTGTAAGCTCTGGCCCTGGCAGACTGAGTCTGCACCCTGGCTAGAAGCTTCCTTACACATGTCAATTTGAAGAAAAATAACATAAAATAGAACGCATTGAATCAAAATTTCAATTAAATCAAGATGTTTTTATAGTGCGTAAAAAATTTCCAATAAGTTTGGCGTATGCAATAACGATTCACAAAAGCCAAGGCTTAACGTTGACATCTGGAGTTATTCAGATTGGTGACAGCTTTTTTGCAAATGGTCAGACAAATGTTGCATTATCCCGATTGAAAACTCTCTCAGGATTACATATACTAAATCTTAATCCAAAAAGTATAAAAACAAGCGACGGTGCTATAATAGAGTATAACCGCTTAAGGAGTGTTTATAGAAAAGATTTGCAACACCTTGTGGTAAATAAGAAAATAAACAGAAATGTTTTTGATAAAAATATCTATTTGAGTAAGCAAATTACAGCTTTTATAGAACCAACAATATAAGATACAAATCTGACAGTTGCAAATAATAATGATAATAATGCAATTATTCATAATATAAGAGGTATAGAAAACCCAAATAATGCGTGCTATGCAAATTCAGCTTTTCAGTGCTTAATAAACGCAAAGTGTTTTAAGGAATTAATTTTAAATGACACAAACAGCAATATTTTAAAACCACCATTTTTAAATTACACAAACCCATTAATGATGGAAACAAACATACACTGACGAGCAAAACTGTAACACGAATTCAATGTTCTCACTTTCCTATTTTAGGTATGTTAAAGACCTTTAGTTTGTTTTGTTGGGCATTTATTTTACTATGATTTCTGAAAATTTGAAGACATTTGATGAACTGGACGAAATATGCCGAAGCAAAATGTACAAAAAGGCAAATGTTACAGTTTTGCACTTCGGTTATATTTTAAACAAATTTTTTTAGACCCCGTACTTTAAAAAAGTAAAGGAGTCTATTAACTTTGTCACAAAAAAAAATGTGCGTAACAGGCAGAAGGAGGCGTGGCAGACCCCATAAAGTATATATATTCTTAATCAGCATCAACAGAGACTATAAGAGCTAGAGACTCCAAACTTTGTATGTAGGTTCGTCTATATAGGGAGCAGATCGAGTTTGTTTTAGATTTTGGATCAGACCACTATATCATATAGCTCCCATAGGAACAATCAGTTGAAAATCAAGTCTTAGTATGGAAAACTTTTTTGCTGTTTGAGATATTTCAACCAAACTGACAGAATATGCATAAAAGATGGTCCCATACATACTGACCAAATTTGATTGAAATCGGATTACTATATCATATAGATGCCATAGGAACAATCAGTCGAAAATCTAGTCTTAGTATGAAAATCTTTTTTGTTGTTTGAGATAACTAAATTAAACTGACAGGGATGGACCCATACATACTGACCAAATTTGGTTGGAATCAAACTACTATATCATATAGATCACATAGGAACAATCAGTTGAAAATCAAGTCTTAGTATGGAAAACTTTTTTGCTGTTTGAGATATTTCAACCAAACTAACAGAATATGTATAAAAGATGGTCCCATACATACTGACCAAATTTGATTGAAATCGGATTACTATATCATATAGCTGCCATAGGAACGATCAGTTCAAATTAAGTCTTAAGGTGGGTTCTCACTGCGTCACAAACGCTTCACAAACGCTGCACAAAGCTGTTCACAACGTCACAAGGCAATGTGAACACTAAATGCATTGTCACAAAATTGTGAAGTCACAAAAATGTGACACTTCAATGTAAACACCACTTTCACATTCTGTTAAAAATTTTTTGCGAAGAAGATTGACACAATTTTGTTGAAAACTATGTTAACTCCTGTTAAAGTTGAAGCAGCTCAAATGAGCCCAATCCCATTGTGAAAGCACATCGAGCAAATTGGTTTTTCCACACATTGTGAACGTCAAAGCTAAAATTTTATTCGTTGTTTTTCGGAACTTTACCATTGTTTGTGATTTTTAAAAAAGAAATGAATTCACAAGATGAAACTGAGCTTGCTGCTTTGGCGGTCATTGGGCTGTGGCTTTTAGAAGACAACGATGATGAACCCAAGGCAAAGCGCAGTTGCTGGATCGATGAAATGAATTTGACTCGTGAAAAAGAGGGAATGTATGCCAAGCTAACGGGAGAGCTGCGAAGTCTTCCGTTCAAATTCAAAAATTATTTGCGGATGGACGGAGCAACGTTCGACCAGCTCACTTTTTGGGTAACTCCACTAATCAAGAAGAAGACAACAAATTTTCGCGAACCAATTTCACCAGGCGAGACTTCCGGTGACTCTGCGGTATTTACATAGCTTCTGGATCAAGCATGACGAGCCCCTCATACGAGTTCAGAATGGTCGATGGCATTATTCCAGAAACATGCGATGATTGAATTATTCATTAAAATTTGTTTAAAGAAATTAAATCTTTATTATTGGAGGACAATTGGAAAGCGACGTTTCTTTGTTTTTATTCATTTTGTGGAACTTGTTATTGTTCCATTGCGAACATTTTGTGAACATTATGATTCCTTTTGATTTTTTGCGATGCTCTTTACATTGACTGGTAGTGTTTACATTGAAGGCTTTCACAAGACTTTTCACAAGGCTTTCCACATTTTTGTGAAGTACAAATTTTGTGTTGCCAATGTAAACACTTTGACGTATTCTGCAAATCATCACAAAGCATGACAAAATGTGATTTCACATTGTGCAGCAGTGAGAACCCACCTTTAGTATGAAAATCTTTTTGTTTTTTGAGATATCTTTATAATAAGTACGGGGTCTCCGACAGTCGAGTACCGCTCGACTGTAGCACCGCCGACTAGTTTTTTAAATAATTTTTTAATGATGTATCCACAGCTATTTCAATTTTTTTAGTTCCCCTATGCGATTTAGCATAATTTGGGAGTATCGTTGCACCAAAGCAGGGGAGATAGCGTACCACATGTCCTTGTTCTCTCCCACAGCTCCATCATTCCACTTGGACGGACCGCATATTTCGCCAGCTGCGATTATACATGGCTACATCATTTTTAGACCCCGTACTTTAAAAAAGTAAAGGGGTCTATTAACTTTGTCACAAAAAAAAATGTGCGTAACAGGCAGAAGGAGGCGTGGCAGACCCCATAAAGTATATATATTCTTAATCAGCATCAACAGCCGAGTCGATTTAGCCATGTCCGTCCGTCCGTCTGTCCGTCTGTAAGAGCGCCTAGATCTCAGAGACTATAAGAGCTAGAGACTCCAAACTTTGTATGTAGGTTCGTCTATATTGGGAGCAGATCGAGTTTGTTTTAGATTTTGGATCAGAGCACTATATCATATAGCTCCCATAGGAACAATCAGTTGAAAATCAAGTCTTAGTATGGAAAACTTTTTTGCTGTTTGAGATATTTCAACCAAACTGACAGAATATGCATAAAAGATGGTCCCATACATACTGACCAAATTTGATTGAAATCGGATTACTATATCATATAGCTGCCATAGGAACAATCAGTCGAAAATCTAGTCTTAGTATGAAAATCTTTTTTGTTGTTTGAGATAACTAAATTAAACTGACAGGGATGGACCCATACATACTGACCAAATTTGGTTGGAATCGAACTACTATATCATATAGATCACATAGGAACAATCAGTTGAAAATCAAGTCTTAGTATGGAAAACTTTTTTGCTGTTTGAGATATTTCAACCAAACTAACAGAATATGTATAAAAGATGGTCCCATACATACTGACCAAATTTGATTGAAATCGGATTACTATATCATATAGCTGCCATAGGAACGATCAGTCCAAATTAAGTCTTAGTATGAAAATCTTTTTGTTTTTTGAGATATCTTTATAATAAGTACGGGGTCTCCGACAGTCGAGTACCGCTCGACTGTAGCACCGCCGACTAGTTTCAATAGGATTCACATCGGGAGATGGTTGTGGCCACTTCATGGACTGGAATTTTTGTTTTGACATCCTGTTGGAATATGTGTCCAACAAACAGATCGCAGTTGTGCAAGGAAATAAAAAAGGTCTTTGATTCTTGGCAAATTAGTACAGAGTTCTTTTTTCAATGTTTATTTCATCGTTTGTTCTATACGACGCAACGATACGATTCGAACTACTTTAGTATTACATAATTCAGCTTATGGTGAAATACTAATAGGGGTGCCAGATTAATTTATAATAGCTTAAAGTTACCAGATTGTTACTTTGTAAGCAAACAGAAATACGTTAATTTCGAACACACCCCCTCAAAGTGACAATCTTAAATATATGTGACTCCTAACGATAAACTACATTCATTGTGTTTGTTGCCGCTAAGGCCCTTCGTTAGAACGTCTGCCGGCATTCGCTCCGTCTGCATATATTGTACGGAGATCTCGCCGCTCTTTTGCTTCTGCTGGATGAAGTGGTGACGCACGTCAATGTGTTTTGTGCGAGGATGGAATCCAAAACCTTTGACCAAGTGTTGTGCGCTTTGATTGTCATTGAAAATGCGCACAGATCCGCAATCTGTACCGATCCTCTTCAAAAGGGCTTTTAGGTACAAAGCCTCTTTTACGGCCTCTGACATTGCCAAGTACTCCGATTCTGTACTCGATAATGCGACAGTACGCTGCTTACGCGCCTCCCAGCTGATGGCGGCGCCTGCCAGTAGAAACGCTTGACCAGAGTAGGAACGACGATCTGTCAAGTTTCCACCCCAATCTGCATCGACCACGCCATAGAGATCATCCCCAGTTTGCTTGAAGAGGAGACCATTCATCTTCGTACCGCTTAGATACCGTAGGATGCGCTTCGATGCCTTCCAGTGTTCAGCCGTGTAGTTTGAGTTGAACTGACTCATGAAATTTACTGCGTACGCAATGTCTGGACGTGTTGTGACTGAAAGAAACATTAAGGAACCAATTAAGTTTTGATAAGGATACTTTCGCATTTCGTCTTCGTTTGGTTCATCTGGGCGTCGCAGTACTGATTTGGATTCTATTGGTGTCATCGCCGGTTTGCAATCAGTCATGCCAAATCTCTTCAATATGGCATTGATGTATTTCTCTTGAGATAGAAATACTTGATGCTTCTCTTTGTTCTGCTCGAACTCGATACTCAAGCACGTCTTCACAGCGCCGAAATCCTTCATCTTGAAAGCCTGGCTCAGGTGCGTCTTCGTCTGCTGCAACCATTCCGGGTGATTTGACGCAAGTAGCAAATCGTCCACGTATATAGTGACAATCAAAAGTTTTCCTTTTTGTCGTTTCACAAACAGACACGGATCCTGCTCGGTGGGTACTAATCCGATTTCTTGCAGCTTCGTTGTGAGTTTCCAGTACCAACGTAATCCAGACTGGCGTAGTCCGTACAATGCTCTCTTTATAAGGCACACGGGATCTCTCATTTCCTTCATAGCTTTTCGCCATTGATTTGCCGCACTGATATACTCTAAAGCAGGACGCTGTTGACTCGATCCGATTTTAGCTCCAGACTCCAGTTTTTTCATGAACTCGTTAAAGTTTTCCGGTATGTTCATGAAGACCTTTTCTTCCAATTCGCCGTTAAGGTATGCTGTGACCACATCCATTTGATGGATTTCCATGTCAAATTCTGCAGATAGTGCTGCTAGCAATCTGACCGACGTAAATCGTGCCACAGGTGAATACGTTTCGTGGAAGTCCTCTCCGGGCTTCTGCGCATAACCCTTTGCGACCAAGCGAGCCTTCTTTTTGCCTGTTGAGCTGCCGTCATCTTTGGTTTGGAACACCATCTTGTTTCCAATCACCTTGCGGTCGCTGGGTCTCTCAACAATTTGCCAAGTCTTGTTGAGTACCTGTGCCATGAACTCGTCTTCCATAGCTTTTGTCCAGTTTTCAGCATCGTCACTGCTTTGGGCCTCCTTGATGGTTAAGGGATCATTTGTGGCTGCAATGAATGCCATCTCGCATTCTTCAAATGCATCCTCTAGTGGTGATTCACTGTCTTCATGGTCGTCTTGGTGGCTTTCTGGAACAACTTCTCTTGGTGGCTGATACACTTTTCGTGGTCTTCCACGCTGACCTGTCCTCTGGATTTTTGGACGTCCTCTGCCATGTCTTATTGGCTGGCTTGCCTCTTCGGTTACACTCTCGTCGCTTGATGAACTATTTTCTGGTTCGTCTACGTTGTCGTTCAGCTGGATATCGATGCCCTCTTCTGGCTCGTCGAAGAATTCTGTAAATGTACCTTTGAATCCGGAAACATTCATGAATTTAACGTCATTGCTGGTTATAATTGTACGTTTCTTTGGTGAATACAATCGATAGGCTTTCGATTCTGAAGCATATCCCAGTAGTACACATTCTTCCGACCTTGACTCAAACTTGCCCTTGTTTGTGCCCTTTGTCAATGCAAATGCCTTGGTTCCGAAAGTGCGTATATATCCCACTGTAGGCACTTTTGATGTCCAGTACGTGTATGGCAAGTCTCCAGATAACGCTTTAGTGGGACATCTGTTTCTTATGTAGGACGCCGTGTTGATCGCTTCTGCCCAGAATGAAGGTGGAGCACCAGATTGTTTCATCATACACCTAGCCATTTCGACTAGTGTACGGTTTTGCCTCTCAGCTATGCCGTTTTGTTGTGGCGTGTATGGGGCAGTCAAGCGGCGGCCAATACCATGTTTTCGAAGAAACTCGTCAAACTCTTTGTTTCGGAACTCCGTGCCGTTGTCGGTCTGCAACATCTTGATCTTGTGGCCTGTAATATTCTCAACAAAAGACTTATATGTTTTAAATGCTTCAAACACTTCTGATTTTTGCTTCAGAAAGTAGATTGAACAATAACGAGAATAATCATCAATAAAGGTGACAAAATACTTGCAGCCGCTCATTGATTGGGTTCGCATCGGTCCACACACATCGCTGTGAACGATTTCCAATGTCTGCTTCGATCTCTTTTCGGTTGCACTTTTGTAGTGATTTGCTGCCTGCTTTTCGCTGATGCAAATTTCACACTGCGATAACTTCGCACTCTCGTTAATGTTCATGCCATATACTTTTCCCTTCTTAGCCATACTTTTCAAGTCGCTTTCATTTAAATGGCCCATACGGCAGTGCCACAGATCTATTTCACTTTCCTTGTCATACACGTTGTTGGCTTGATGCTCTTCAGCATTCAGATAGTACAAGTTCCCAAATCGTTTTGCTCGAAGCCACACTTCTTTATTATTTTTCATAATAACTGCTTCATTCCGACGGAAATGCACTTCATACCCTTTATCGGTAATTCTCGAAACAGACAGCAGATTTTGTCGTAGATCTGATACATACAACACTTCTTTCAGTGTAATTTCGTTCTTCTGCTGCTTTTCTTTAACTTCGATATTTACTTCGCCGACGCCATTTACCTTTGCGGTATTATTGTTAGCTAAGTGTAATGTCTTCTCAATTTCTTTCACTTGCTCGAACGCATTTTTATTTGAGCTCATGTGTGCCGTACAACCGCTGTCGAGGCACCACATATTGTTTTTTCCCTCCGTGTTATATGCCTGTTCGCATATGTTCAGAGCTTCCTTCTTACTTTGCACTTTATCTGCGTTCGTCTCACTTTGCCCGTTCTTTCCATTCGCTTTTGCCTTGCTTCTACAGTCACGAGCGAGATGGCCTATTTTGTCGCATGTATAACATTTTCGAGTTTCTTTTCTTCCTTTGTCCTCTTTGCCTTTGCCTTTTCGGCGGTTTGTATATAGCGCACTCTCTTCCTCGCGTTCAGTTTTCGCTTTGCGCGCTTCGGACTCCTCTAATATTTTCACACGCAGAATATCAGGGTTTGGCAACTCATCACGTGTTTCTATTGCGCATCGGAATGTCTCGTAGGAATCGGGCAAGCTATACAATAAAAGTATTGCAAGCAAATCGTCGCCAATGGCTACACCGATTTCTTTCAACTTCTTGACAGCGTCGAAAAAATCGTTTATGTGCTGGCGCGCATCACTTCCTTCACTCATCCGGGATAGCGCCACACGTTTCAACAGACTAGCTTTTCGCACGGGTCCCTTTGATTGAAACGTTTCTTGCAACTTTAGCCAGTACTCTCTTGCCGATTCACAGTTCTCAATTAACGCCAACTCCGACGTGCTGATCGACAATAGAATGTCTGCACGGGCTTTCTCGTCTTGCCTCTGCCACAGTGCTCGATCAGGCTCCGCATCAGGGCAACTTTTCGTACCGTTTACATATGGCCATAATTCGCTTTTCACAAGAATGGCACACATTTGCAGTTTCCAAGTATCGTAATTGTCCGCGTTTAGCGGCTCAATTTTAATGAACGCATTTGCCATTTTTCACAGCTAATGTTCACTTTACTTATTGTCTTTTCACTTGCACAAGTGTGTCTGGGCCCATAACCTGTTGGAATATGTGTCCAACAAACAGATCGCAGTTGTGCAAGGAAATAAAAAAGGTCTTTGATTCTTGGCAAATTAGTACAGAGTTCTTTTTTCAATGTTTATTTCAGCGTTTGTTCTATACGACGCAACGATACGATTCGAACTACTTTAGTATTACATAATTCAGCTTATGGTGAAATACTAATGGGGGTGCCAGATCAATTTATAATAGCTTAAAGTTACCAGATTGTTACTTTGTAAGCAAACAGAAATACGTTAATTTCGAACACATCCAACTTTTGAACAAACAGGACATTCCTTTGGGTCACTGTCTTACTGAAAAATGCTATTTTAAAGCAGTAGGACACTTATTCTCGATGGATTCTGGAAGATTCTGTTGCAGAATTATTAGATAATGTTCCTTTCGCGTTATTCCATCGATTAACACCAAGGGACCAGCTACACTTTTATATACATATGGGCTAATCCTGAGTTGCGGACGTTACATTTGCACGCAAATTTTCATGTTTTAACTGATACAGCTCGCGTTCAGATTGGTGAATTTAAATGAAATTTTCTGAAAAATGCATTTTATTGAAAGTACTCTTAAACCTATTTTAAGATAAGAGCCTTACTGTTTTCGAAAAAAAATTAGGCTTGCTGAAAGTTCCGTTGCGGCCGTTACAAAGAATGGAAGTCGATTTGAGGTTAACGTACATTTGCACATATATTAGCGAATTTTGCATAATAAACAAAAAATATCCAAATACAAAAAATTAAGTGTAATATATGACCATATCAATCCATCATCAAAAATAAAGATAAGTAGTCTCCTTAATTAAAAATTTTAGTTTTTGTCTGTTGCGGACGTTACGTTGCGGACGTTACACTTTTTACACACACACTTCTTTTCAAATTATTAATATATATTAAATATTTTTTCGATACAGTTTTTATCTTAAATAAAAGAAAATTAAACAAACTTTAAGATGAGCTAAGCTCTAAACACTCAGACGACCGTATTGCCCACTATTTTGGCCATTGAAAATACCGCTTTTTTTACAAGACTTATTGAAATTTAGAGGCAAAAGAGGAATTAATTGATTAAGCTCGGCCATGAATAACCAAACCACCGTAAAATCATTTTGATTTAGTAATTTGAAGCCTGAAATATATTCTATTACAACAAAAAACAACTATTATTAAAAAACATGCAAATTATTGACATTTAAAGGTTTTTGCCCTTGGTTTAAACATTTTCGGATTAGCCCATATACAGCCTCAAACCATAATGGAACCGCCACCGTGCTTGCAGTTTGCCGCACATTACTTGGTGACTGGATTGTGGGATCTCTAGTCTAATACAATTCCAAAAAAAAATTATATTTTCAAGGTTGTATGGTCAGATGAAACAAAAACTAATCATTTCAAGTCAGACTGACGCTCCTGGTATTGAACTAGAGATCCCACAATCCAGTCACCAAGTAATGTGCGGCAAACTGCAAGCACGGTGGCGGTTCCATTATGGTTTGAGGCTGTATATATAAAAGTGTAGCTGGTCCCTTGGTGTTAATCGATGGAATAACGCGAAAGGAACATTATCTAGTAATTCTGCAAAAGAATCTTCCAGAATCCATCGAGAATAAGGGTCCTACTGCTGGAAAAATGCATTTTTCAGTAAGACAGTGACCCAAAGGAATGACCTGCTTGTTCAAAAGTTGGATGTCAAAACAAAAATTCCAGTCCATGAAGTGGCCACAACCATCTCCCGATGTGAATCCTATTGAAAAAATGATGTAGCCATAATCGCAGCTGGCGAAATATGCGGTCCGTCCAAGTGGAATGATGGAGCTGTGGGAGAGAACAAGGTCATGTGGTACGCTATCTCCCCTGCTTTGGTGCAACGATACTCCCAAATTATGCTAAATCGCATAGGGGAACTAAAAAGATTGAAATAGCTGTGGATAACTACATCATTATAAAATTATTTAAAAAAAATTTTTTTTTAAATATAACCGAAGTGCAAAACTGTAACATTTGCCTTTTGTAGATATATCAGATTAGCGCTCAAAAATATTTAACAACATTGAACAGCAAGATAGCGAAGACTTTCTACGACGTTTACTCGATTGCAATTCTTTGGAATATATTAAACAATTGACTGAACATAAGCTTGTTGAAATTAAAAAAATGCTCTAATTGTGATAATAGACATAATCGACAGATGTCTGATAATTTGATTGTTTAGTTATACAGTCCCCGGCATAAGTATTTTGGCACCACTTAAAGTTAATTCTACTCATAGTTTGAACTTCATTCATGCAAAGTTTGGCATCAATGGAAAGGTCATTCGAATACCTTTTGAATGACATACAATTTTTCTTAACCCATTATGTACCCATTGAAATTTTCGAATTTTTGTAAACGTCTAATTTTTCAACTTTTTTCCTCGATTTTTTAAAAACAATGTTTTGATGCAGAAAGTTTCTTTAAACAATAGTGACTGCAAAAATGTTCAAATATCTCTTTGCTAGTATTTTTAATAATTCTTTGAAAATGGCAAACAAGGCCCTTTTTGTGTGAAAATGAGAAAATTTTCAAAAATATTTTTTGCTAGTATTTTTTAAAATTTTTATAAAATCGTAAAAATGACATTTTACCCATATTTCCTCATTTTCATGATAAAAGTGCCTTTTTTGCAGTTTTCAAAATATTCAAAAAAAAGAATATATGCATCTTTAAAAAAAAAAACGGCATTCGGCACTGCGCAATAAGTTATTCTTAGATGCAAGGACGAGGAACCTTTTTGCGCAAAGCGTCGTTTTTTTTTTTAACGATGCATATATCCTTTTTTTTTTGGCATAAGTAATAAGTTGACATATATAATAAATATTTCGTCACAAATTGGATATCAGAAATTTTGAGGCATGAAAATATTTTCGTCAATAGACTTTCACCTCGTAAAGAGGTTTTCTTAGAAGTTTGGAAATTATAAGAAAATCAGAATCGAAAATTCATGAAAAATTATAGAAAATTACGGGGTTTTTAATTAAAATATTTACCTTTATTGGAATAGGCACTGTGCTGAGTATTTTGTTAATTATGTTTCTCCTAGTCGTTGTTGTTACTGCTTAAGAGGCCAATTTGGCCAATTGTGCAAATCAATGCAATGCACTTTAAAGACAACATAAAAAAACGACAAATTAGAAAAAAAAAAATTGAATCACTGAGAAAAACAATACTCACATTAAAACGCTTTTGCAATCTGCAAGCACTTAAATATTTATTTGCACTTTGTACATTTTACTCTTAAATTTTTTGCGGAGTTTATTCACGCACAACTTGACTTATTGACGACCACGAGGAGAAGAATGATTGGGCTTGGAAGAAATCTTATTTTCCGGAAACCTCTTTCTCCTATCCTTGGAATTCACAAGGGTCTGTCAAATCTTCGAAATTCATTATTGGGTACATTTATCTTTTGTTTGTTTTGTGCCCAATATGAACCTCAGCCATAGATGGCGCTTATAATTTAACAATGTGGCAACACTTTCCGCCACCAATAGTTCATAATGCCGATAACACAGTGTCGATGCTTTTGATCGCTTTTCAGCGCAACCAACTTAACTTGATTTTCATCTCTTAAGCCTAGTACCGACGTGAGATAAATTTTTAGCGGCGGAAAATGCTCAATATTTAGCTGCCGACGAGCGTAAAGCCAGAGTTGCCAAAGCAACACGAAAAAATAACAAAAATTGAGTGGTAACTCTATGCGTCAATAGCGGTTTATTTTAAACCCATAAAAAAACCTCTTTACGAGGTAAAAGTCTAGTGACGAAAACATTTTCATGCCCCAAAATTTCTGATATCCAATTTTGTGACGAATAATATTAAGTTTTACACATAAATTATTTTAAACAAAATTTTTGCACTCGGCACATTGCGCTAAAATGTCTCAATTCTTCAGACCAAATAAAACTCACTGTTTTGCGCAGTGCCGAATGCAAAAATTTTGTTTAAAATAGTTTATGTGTAAAACTTAATATTATTCGTCACAAAATTGGATATCAGAAATTTTGGGGCATGAAAATGTTTCGTCACTAGACTTTTACCTCGTAAAGAGGTTTTTTTATGGGATATCAGAAATTTTTGAATAAGACATCAGAAATTTTAAAATTGCAATATTTGATGTGATTTGATGTGTAGATTTTTCTTAAATTGTCAAAATGTGGGAAAAAATACCTTATTTAACCTGTAGCTGTTTACCCTTATAATTAAAAAAAACGTTTAAGGTATGCCTAAGAGCTCTTCGAAATACCTTTTCAACGATATATAGATCGCATCTGTAGCTTCTATCGTTTGGATGCTATGGGGGCTTAAATTTTAGCGGTTTTTAGCGATTTCCCGCTAAACTAGCGATTTTTCGAAAAAGTCGTAGAACAAACGATTCTATATTTTTGATTATAAAATGATTTATCTGCCGCAAAAAGAATTCACCACTTGCAAGCAGTTTATTTCCGCATTACGCTGCAAGCAGTGTATATACTGCATATTTACATGCAGTAGTGTGAAGGTAAAAGGTATATTCAGTTAATAGGTAATATCTTGTCCAAACGAATTTTGACAGATATGTGTTATATGTCAAAAAACGCGAATCTAATTGCCTATAATATATAACATATTTTAAAGTGATTTCATGGGTAGATTTTTCTTAAATCGCCAAAATGTGGAAAAAAATACCTTTTTTCACCTGTAGCTGTTTACCTTTTTACTTAAAAAAAAAACGTTGAAGGTATGCCTAAGAGCCCTTCGAAATACCTTTTCAACAATATATAGATCGCATCTGTAGCTTCTATCGTTTGGATGCTATGGGGGTTTAAATTTTAGCGGTTTTTAGCGATTTCCCGCTAAACTAGCGATTTTTCGAAAAAGTCGTAGAACAAACGTTTCTAGATTTTTGAGCGGGAACAAGTCCTCATTCAAACTTTTAAGCTAAATCAACGATTTGATCCTAACAAACAAACAGACAAACAAACAGACCGACTTTTCATCTCGTTTTGAGAAGGGCACCAAAAATTTCAAAATTAATTTTCTTCTTAACCAGTTGTCGGATTTTGATGATCAAGGTGTCATTCGACGCGTATTTTTAGAAATTGTAAAAAATTCAACGAAAATTCAAAAAGGCTCCAGCGGCCTCATTAGCTCCAATCATTTAAATTTTGCCCCTCCCACTTACACCTATTTATCTCACGAACCAGGTGAGTTTTCAAAAGTCTTAGTATTCACATTTGTAAGTTTAATTGATACCTTTCGATCGGTATATAACTCGACCTGATCGGGCAGTCATAGCAAATTTTCCATTCTTCCTGTGTGCTAGTCGCTTTCGCACACTTCGTTCTGCTTTCGTCACTAGCGCGGACTGCCGTCCGCAGTGATATGAACATGCAGAACTGATTTTGATAAAAAGAGGAGATAATAGGCAATGAAAATTTAAATTATAGTTAATATAGGAGAAATATGCGACGGCACAGCGCGTATGAGTGAACCCATCGCCTTAGAACTTTTTACGAGGATTCTCCCTCTAAATTAATGAAAAAATACAAATATTGGCCTCTTTTCCACCTCGTTAATCAGCAGAATTTTGAAACAGCAGTCAAAAAGAACCAATCTGCTGTTTTTTGATAATTTTCCGGTCATTTCGTTTGAGTTATTGTGAGAGAGTGAGATAGATAGATAGCGAAACTCTAAACAATTCAATGTTTCGCTGGGCCAGTTGGCTGTTTCAAACAGTGCTGGATAACGCCCGTTCCTTATCTGGCAACTCCGTTTTTAGTTTCAGTTTAGTTGACGTCCGGACCGACAAGCGGAGATAAATGTCGTCTTCTTCTTTTTCGCTTTCCGCTAGCGTTTTTTTTATATGGAGTTTGACTTACGCTAGGCCTTTTATCTCACGTCGGTACTAGGCTTTAATCTCGACACACACATTTGTCAACGATCTTCATTTAATTGTCAATTTAAATAATAATAAAGTAATTAGTAATCATATGCATTTTGGATTACTAAAGTGGTGACCCCGACTGAGAGAATACAACGATTTGCTCGCAGCACTGACATATATGTACACACATATGTATTTGGTAGTGGCTGTGCAAATTTTCTGATGAAATTGCAACGCAAATGACGCATTACAATTTGCGCTCCCAGAATTCAAACGACATCGCGTCCACTGAAGAAGAAGTTTTTTTCGATTCAACAAACGACAATATGGAAAACGAAATGATAACGAATCATTTGGAAAATATAGAGGGTCAAATCCAAGATCTCGCCCAAACTTATTCCCAACATGCAAACACACGCACCAACTTGCATCGCGTGCAGCTACCGAAGTTCAACAAATGCAACCCTCAGCTATGGTTTGCACAACTTGAGCGAGTGTTTCGGCTCAACAACATCTCGGACGACACCGACAAGTTTGATCTAATTGTGATCAGCTTAGACGAGGATGTCATTCTCGACGTTGAAGATTTGGTTGCAGCGCCGCCGCAGCAAGACCGTTATGAGGCACTTAAGGCACGTTTGCTTAAGAAGTACGCTCAAACAGCAGAAAAAAAAATCCAACGTCTGCTGCAGGCTAAAGAAATGACCGGAATGAAACCGACCGAGATGCTTGCTCACATGAGACGCCTTGCACCAAGCAGCCTTGAACCTGTCATACGATCGATTTTTCTGCAAAACATTCCATCATCAATTCGCCCACTTTTGTCAGCATGGCCAGAAGATGATCTGGACAATTTGGCTGAGGTGGCCGACAAGATGCTTGATGCAGCTAAGATGGACGATGTGCATACATCCCAGCAGTCAATGCAGCTACCAGCTGGCTCATCAGTGGATGCGATCTCTCGTTCAGGCAACATGGAAAAAACATTGCAGAAACTAATTGATTCTGTTAACAATCTGCAGACTCAATTCAACAAAATCAAAAGTTCACCTCGATCACAAAATTTAAAGCAACAAAACAATAATAGCGATGCAGAGGATGAACTTTGTTATTTTCATAAACGGTTCGGCAACGATGCTCGCAAGTGCCGTACTGGTTGCTCCAAATGGCAAGACCCAAAATAAAACGGCTATCGTCAATTTCGCTGGTTGACGATAGCCCAACAACGACCAGCAATCCACCGTCGATCGGCAGTATGACTAAACATCCTCATACAACTGTCGATCTAATCGAATCTCGCCTTTTCATAACCGACAAACACTCAAAGCTACGCTTCCTCGTCGACTCTGGATCCGTTGTTTCAGTCGTCCCACGTACGGCTGCTTCTCAGAAGTCTGACTCACATGACTTACAACTATTTGCTGCGAATCAATCCGTTATCCATACTTATGGCACACACGTACTACAGCTGACCTAGGACTCGACTTCTTTCAGCGCATTCATCGTGGCCGACGTACCCATTGCCATAATTGGAGCTGACTTCTTGGCAAAGCACAATTTGCTAATTGATTTAAAAGCCCAACAACTAATCGACGCAGCCACAAAAGTCTCGGTCACTGGATCGGCTTGCGAAGTCAAAGAGCCATCAGTATCAACTATAAACGAAGACCAGAACTACCACACATTGCTTCGACAGTGTCAAGACACATCCACATCTGACGATCATGGAACGAACAGGATCCCACACGATGTTGTCCACCACATTGAGACCACAGGCAATCCAGTTGCAGATCGTCCACGCCGTTTATCTGGGGAGAAGCTTTCTGTGGCTAAAGCAGAGGTAAATTTTCTTATTGCCAAAGGAATCTGCCGACCATCAAAGAGTCCTTGGGCAAGTCCATTACATATGGTAACCAAAAAAACTGGAGGCTGGCGTGCATGTGGAGACTTCCGCAAACTCAACGCCATCACGGTACCTGATCGATACCCAATTTCACATATACACGATTTTGCGGAGAGACTGCATGGCAAAACTGTTTTCTCGACGATCGATTTGGTACGAGCATACTATCAAATACCCATGGCTGATCAAGACATTCCAAAAACAGCAGTTTGCACACCTTTCGGGCTTATAGAATTTCTCTACATGCCTTTCGGATTAAAGAACGCTACACAGACCTTCCAGCGCTTTTGGAAACATTTCGGGATGGATTTTGTACTGCATTTGATGACATCCTAATCATGTCTGCATCACACGCCGAACACAAGGTGCATCTCAAAACCGTTTTGTCAATATTGCAAAATCATGGCCTTAAGATAAATACCGACAAGTGCCATTTCGGAAAATCTCAAGTAAGATTTTTGAGCTACTTAATCGACAACGAAGGCATACAGCCACCTGCAGATCGAATACAAGCCATTGTAAATTACAAACTGCCTGAAACAATCTGCGAGCTTGGCCGATTCTTGGGTATTATCAATTACTACCGCCGCTGCATTCCACATGCATCTGAAGTTCAAGCATTGCTCAACGATGTCACACGAGACATAAAGAAGAACGACAAGCGTAAAATTAGCTGGACACCCGAACTCATCAATGCATTTGAATCCTGTAAACGGAGTGTAGCTAATGCGACTCTCCTTTCACACCCGGCGTCCACGGCAAATCTGGCACTGATTTGCGATGCCTCAGATATCGCAATTGGCGCTGTGCTGGAACAACAGATTCGTGGCGTTTGGCAACCACTCGGATTTTATTCACGCAAACTGTCAGATGCTGAAAAAAACTACAGCACCTACGATCGAGAGCTCCTTGCAATCTACGATGCCATCCGTTATTTTCGTCACATGCTCGAAGCTCGTATTTTTGTTGTCAAGACCGACCATAAACCGCTGACTTTTGCTTTTTCTCAAAAACCAGAAAAAGCCTCACCACGTCAGCTCCGGCATTTGGATTTCATCTCACAATTTACAACAAATATTGTGCATCTGGCTGGATCCGATAACACAGTTGCGGATGCACTTTCTCGGCTCAACGCCATTTCGATGCCGACTGCAGTTTCACTGGAGAAGATTGAATTGGAACAAAGCACCGATGCAGAACTGGTTGAGCTTCTACAAGGCAGTTCATCACTGAAAATCCAATCGGTCGAGCTCAAAGACGGCGTCAACGTCTACTGCGATATCTCAACAGGATCGGTTCGCCCCTACGTTCCGCAAACTCTTCGTTTTCCTGTCTTTTCTGCGATACACGGCTTATCTCATCCTAGTGGCAGAGCAACATTAAAACAAATCCAACAAAAATATGTCTGGCCGTTTATGCGGAAGGATGTGACGTCATGGTCACGCAATTGCTTACCTTGTCAACGAGCGAAAATCAGCAGACATACCTCGCAGATTCCCGACAAAATAGACATGCCAGATAACCGTTTCGACCATGTTCACATCGACATCGTCTACATGCCATTGGTAGACGGGTACAGATACTGTCTAACCATGATTGATCGTTTCTCAAGATGGCCTGAAGCAATACCGATGAGGGATATGAACGCCGCAACAGTAGCTTCAGTATTTTGGCATCATTGGGTAGCACGATTTGGCTGTCCAAAAACGGTAACTACGGATCAAGGCACGCAATTTGAATCGGCTCTATTCAAATCACTCGCTGAACTTTTGGGCAGCAACCACATTCACACTACACCATATCATCCTCAATCAAATGGAATGATTGAACGGTGGCATCGTTCCTTCAAAGCCGCTTTAATGTGCAACTTAGGCACGCCTTGGACGGAACTGCTACCAACGGTCCTACTTGGACTCAGAACCTGCTATAAAGAAGATCTTCGCGCATCGGCTGCTAATTTTCTATACGGTAGCAATATCCGGCTGCCAAACGAATTCTACGACGATCTCGATAAGCCAGTGAAGCCCCTAGATTTCGCAGTGAGATTTCGCGAGCACATGCGAATGATACGCCCAGTTCCAGCAGCCCATCACAGTCAGAGAAGCATGTTCATACACAAAAATCTGGCAGATTGCTCACACGTTCTACTGAGGACTGATGCTGTACGCCAACCACTTGAGCTGCCGTAAACTGGACCTTATAAGGTAGTAAAGCGGTCAACTGATCGCGTTTATGTTATAGATATGGATGGAAAAGAAGTTGCTGTTTCTACGGAACGACTCAAACCTGCTTTTATCCTCAACGAATCCAGTGATGACACTCCAGCAAACAACAACAAACCATTGAGGACCTACGAACGAAAGAAGCAGACGATTTCGCTCCCGACCAGGTCACTGGAGGGGGGGTAGCTGTGGCAACACTTTCCGCCACCAATAGTTCATAATGCCGATAACTCAGTGTCGATGCTTTTGATCGCTTTTCAGCGCAACCAACTTAACTCGATTTTCATCTCTCGAATCACGACACACACATTTTGTCAACGATCTTTCATTTAATTGTTAATTTAAGTATTAATAAAGTAATTAGTAATCATATGCGTTTTGGATTACTAAAACAACACAAAGGAAGTACATTTAACATCAGAATACATACTAGAACGGCATTCTAAATACATAGACTACAAAAATTTATTATAATTAATTATATGCGTAAATTTAATAAATATAATACATAAAGGTTATGCTAGCTGTGACGTATCTTGAGCTTTGGTCAGTGCACATTGGGCCAGAATCCCTTTTTTTTGGCATAAAGTCGAAATTTTTTTTCAAATATATCTTGAATTTGACTTAATATATGGAAAGGGCATACATAAGGTATATCGAATCAATTAAAAAAAAATTTTAGGTGGCAACGTTGTAAATTTGCCGTGCTAGCAAAGTCAGATGTTTTGTCAGCTGACTTTCAGCCGAAATTGGCGGGATGCTTTTACTCAACTTTGCGCTTCTGCTGTGACGACCCAACTGTCCAAATCTTTGTTGAAAATATGGAAAATAAAGGTCAATGTATGCCAAATACAATTGTTGTTAAGTTATTCGAAATATATGTTCAATGTTGTAGTTGTGAATTGTCGATGTTATGTCTTATTTTAGAAAAAACTAACCGAAGTGCTCGTGTACCGTGGAGTAAAAACCTAATTTCTGCCACTTTCTGCCAAAAAGGAATTATGCAAATGTTTACTCTTAACTGTGATCTTAAACTTGTCATTAATACTTTTTGCACAATTTTGCTCATTCTCTTTAAAAACACATGTTGAAACTGTGCATTTATGCTAGAAAATCGGATTTTTTTCCGTATTCAGATGAGGAGGGGGGTTAAAGCATGGTCAAATTAAAAAACTAGAAAAATTGTAGATTCTACTTTTGCATGATTAGCAAACATGCGAAAAATGAAATATTTTCCTTTATATTTAAGTTTATAAAAAAAGATTTTCTTTTTTAATGAGTAGGAAAAAAGAGGGGGGTAATGACAAAGTCCAACTAAAAAAAACAAAAAATATTATAAACTCGACTTCAGTCTAACTAAGATTCATGCCAGATTTCAAGTCCCCATCTTTACTTTTGGATTTTATAAAAGTATATAACACATATTTCTCATAGTCAAATGGGGAGGGGGAGACGAAGGCGTGGTCCAAATCAAAAAAAAAAAATTCAAAATTCTAAATTTGTCTAACTTAGGTTCATGCAAAATTTCAAGTCTTTAGCTTTACAATTAGACTTTATGCCAAAAAAAAAGGGATTCTGGCCCAATGTGCAGTGGCAAAAGTACTGCATACCCGCAAAGCAGATACCAAAAAAAAAATGTTGCAAAGTTGTTTTGCTGAACATTTTGTCTATAGACCTCTTGACCAACTTTAAAATCAACTTTACGACTCCAAAGATTATACAGTTTTTCGTTTCGTTGATGCTTCTGTAGAATAGAATTCTGAGCAGTTTTCCTACTAAAATCAAATGAGTCTTCACGATCAAAACTAACTGTTCGGTCTTCTAATAGCTGTAGGTTTCGTAAGAGTGGATACGTGTTACTATTCATCTGTTGTCCAAATGCAACACGACAGGGACTGTTGTTGATGGCTGAATGCATACTTAAACGTAATGCACAGCTTATGTGGCTAAGCTGCTCATCCCAATTAGTTTGGTCTGGCCTAATATAAGCTTTGATGGCAGCAATAACTGATCTGTTCGCGCGCTCAGACGCATTCGCCTGAGGTGCGTGTACGGCTGTATAAAAATGCGACTTAAACTGTACTCCGTTGTCGGACACGATTATCTCGGGTACACCAAAGCAATGGAATATGTCTTTTTCCATGAAACGAATAATAGCATCCATTGTAAATTTCTTCACTGGTTTGAGAAACGGATACTTTGAGAGATTGTCTAGAACGACATAGATTCTAATATTCCCTGATTTGCTCCGAGGATATGGACCCAAAAGATCAACAAATAGCTTTTGAAAGACTCGCTGCGTTTCTTTCACTGGTCCTAGTGGCGGTCGTAACGAACGATTAGGGTGTTTAGTACATTTTCAAATAGCACAGCCGTTTACAAATTCCTTAACATCGTTAACTAGGTTTGGCCAATAAGAATAACGTCGAATTTTCTCCAGCGTTTTATTAATGCCACTATGTGACGCTAACGGATGTTCGTGATTTTGTCTGAGCACTTCTATAACAAGATATTTCGGAATCCACAGCTTCCAACACAAGTCGACTGCGATTTGATCACCAGTTGCGTGTTCTGCGCGTCGATAAATGAAATTATCCATGACTTTAACGTCAGGTAGCTGTGTTTGGTTTGCTATAATTTTGTCCTTCAGATCCTGATACTCTGCTGACTTGAAATGATCAGACTGTAGGTCTATCAACGTATCTACGCTAATTCCTGATAAGTCCTCTATGTGAACACTCGACAGAGCGTCCGGGACAATATTTTGGCTGCCTTTGCGGTAAAAAATCTTGAATGAAAACCCTTGCAGCCTAAGAGCCCATCGAGCCAACCTAGAACTTAAGTCCGATTGGGACATAAGCCATTTCAAGGACGCATTATCAGTATGTATAGAAAATTTATGGCCTTCAACATATGCTCCAAACTTTTTCACGCACATAATAGCAGCTAAACACCCTTTTTCAGTCACAGAATAATTCCTCTGACAATGATTCAGCTTGCGAGACATGAATGCGATTGGAACATCATCTCCTTCGATATTCTTTTGCATTAAAGCGCCTCCAACTCCTGTATGGCTGGCATCGCAGAGAATTTCAAATGAGAGAGAAAAATTAGGACTATGTAACACAGGAGCCGTACACAGCTGTTCCTTAAAGTGCTCGAACGCCTTCTGTGCTTCATCAGACCAAACAAAGGTTCGACGTTGCTTGAGAGTGTCGGAAATAGGGGCAGCAATCTCGGCATAGTTTCTAATAAATTTATGATACCACCCGGTGGTTCCTAGGAATCTACGCACTTGCTTGACCGATCGGGGCACTGGAAAATCTCGAATGGCTGCAACTTTGTCGGGATCAGTCTGAATTGTTCCATGTCCAATGACGTATCCTAAGTACTTTACCTCCTTGAGGCAGAATTTACTTTTCTCCACATTAATTTTGGGTCCTGCTTGGGATAGTCTATCTGCTAACGCATTCAAAATCAAAATGTGTTTCTCAAATGACTCCGAAATCACCAACAAATCATCGAGATAAATAAATTTTTCATTTCTCAGATTTGGCGGGATAACTTTGTCCATCAGTTTTGACATTGTCTGGGGAGCATTAGATAAACCAAATGGAATGACTGTAAACTGATACAGCGGTCTTCCTGGCACTGTAAAGGCAGTTTTCTCACGAGCTCTCGGAGCAAGCGGAATTTTCCAATAAGCATCTTTTAAGTCAATGCTTGAAATGAATTGGGCTTTTGGAAGTCTACTCAATATACCGTCATTGAGAGTCATCAGAAATGCATTTTTGATAGTTATATCATTGACTTTGCGGCTATCAAGACAAAGGCGAACTTTGCCTGGCTTCCGGACAATAACGACAGGTGAAGACCACGGACTATCGGATTCTTCGATAACGCCAAGTGCTATCATCTTATCGAGCTCATCGTACATCAGTTTCTCGACTGCGTAATGACATTGTTTTATTGGTCGTGATTCTGTTCCCTCAATGTCATGCCTTAGCCAGTTCGTCTTCCCTCAACCTTTTCGGCAAATGACGGAAATATTTTTATGGTGGATATTAACTCCTTTTGCTGTATCTTAGACAAAGGTATCAGAAATGGGTCCTCAAATTTAAGGGCTGCCAAATTGTTTGCATTTTCTTTGTTCATCAAAATCAATGGCAATAAGTTAAAACTCCTCCAAAAATCGATGCCTAGATACAACTCTTGCGCTATAGATGGCACAAGATGGATACATAATCGTTTAGTCTGAACGCGAAAACAAACTGACGTGGAAATTCTACCTAAAATGTTTTGACCTTTTCCATCCGCAGTGCAAACAAATGCATACATAGGCTTGAAACTACTGTGAGTTTGGGCCAATTCTGGCGCAAAGTTCCCCCCTATGCTTATTGAGGCACCAGTGTCCATCAGTCCACTGATACTTCTGCCAAATATCGTGACTTCGGCATATGGTCGCAGATCATTGCAATTATCAACTACTGAAGATAGAACTGCTTTGCGAATATCCTTGCACTGCTTACGAAATGAATCTCTGCGCTTATGATCACGAGTTATAGATATTAATTCAGGACAAGATATAGGCTGATTCTGCTCACGATTATGTAAAGGAAGAGCTGGGATTTGGGTCATGTCTGGGTTATTTGAGAGTAACCTTAACCAAGTTACTCTGTGTTTGTGGCTTTCGATACTAGTTTGCGTGCACTCGTCAACGGTGCACGAGTCGGCCCGTTTTTTGACATGGCACATTTGCGGCACGACGGCTTATATGCTTGCCACAACCATAGCAGAACACTGTGCGCTCTGCTTCGCATTCCTGATAGGGCTGGTCTGTTTGCCACAATTCCAACAGGAAAGAGAAACTGCCTCAACATCATTCGTTTTCACCTCTTCCCTCTCTGACTCAGTGGCCATTTCTGATTGCACAGAAAATTCGCTAAAGTGTGGTCGTGGAATAAATCGTCTATTCGATGAAGTGGGCTTGACAGAATTTTGCAAGAATCTTTCACGTTTGCGTACAAATAGTCGTAACTGTTCGATGTTCAAAATTTTCGTTCGGCTTTTGCTTCCATTGCGAAATAGCTGTTCGAATCTCTATATCTGTTCATCCATCTGCAAACTGAGATTTGAGGGCGATACATAGATCAATTCATCGGACAACTGACACACTGTGATACCTCCAGTACTACTCACTAGAGCTACCCTCCAAAAGATTGCTCGCATACCTTGCCGGCAATTCAAAGTTACCGTCTAGCGTTTGATTCGTCAAAGCTTCGACTCAATACAGGAAATCATCAATGGCTATTGAAGAATGTCTTGAAAATCGCACCTTCCAGCTAGAAATGATCTGTCAGGGCGCAAATTGTGTGATTGTTGGGACTCTGGCGGAAATGATGGACTGTTCTGAGTATTGGGTGTTCGATTTGACATATCTACTCCTTCTCTATTAGGCACTCTTTATCCGAGAAAAGGTTTGTTGACAACTACTATTCGATGTAGATCAAGAAAAGAGAAAAATAAAGTCAATAGGGAAAGTTAGTGCCAGCATCAGTATAGCGGCAAGTAATAGTAGCTCTAAGCCACTAACTTGTTTCCAGCGAATATTGAAACTACTACCAAAATTCTGAGAGTTGTTGTTTTACAGACTAACTTACACTCGTGCCCACGCAAAGATCACGACAATGTTTGTTTGCTGCAAACAAAGAAATCAAAGAGATAGCATATAAAATGGAAAGGAAATTTCTAAACAATGCATCAACTAACACCTTAGTGCAGAAGTTATCGTTCCAGGAAAGAAAAATAGACAAGAGAAACGCACCAGCAAAGATATCTATGTATATTCTTCCGGCAAAAACATGCAGTATTAACTTTAGCAAAGTTTCAATTACTTTTTATGCCGTGCGACCTCAGAGCGTTCGGCAAAAGCCGAAGCAGTAAAACCCCAGAGCGCAAAGCAGCTGAGAGATAGCGCACACAAGCAACGACGAAAAACGTTCAGTCTTGGATCGACACCAGAACGATAAGCACGCTCTGTGTCACGCTCTTTTCTCATTATCGTTTGTGTGTGTGAACATGTGCACGCTTCTTAGTGTGCGTGAATGTACCCAGCAAGCCAAGTTCAGAGCGCTCGGAATTATGTGTCCGAAAAGAGCCGAGTTTCAGAGCGATTTTGGAGTAAACACATAAATTTTAGGGTTTTCGGAGCACATTCAGTGCTTTCTAACCATGGGCTCATAAAACGCACTTCGGTCTGAGTATTTTTGGAGTGGAAGTAGGCAGGAGATCGAAATTAACGGTGCTGAACATAACGGGATGCAGAATCATGCGATATGCAAGATTACAGTCAACTCACGCATTCATTCAGTTGTGCAATTAATTGTGAAAGACAAAGACGTGTTTGCGTAATAATATTTCAAATAAAAACGTGGTAACTAATATTTTATATATATTAACGAAACAACAAACAAAATGAGTGCTTAACGATCAAGCCGCAATGAGAGTAGAAAAATAATGAATGCGCTGATAGCCAAGAAACGACGTTGCAGTGAGTCTTTGCCATCAGAACTTGGCGGGGTGAATGAACCTACATCTTCGAATTTCGGGATTAATTTGGAGCAAAATTATATAGAATATGATGGATACTCAACTGAAAACACTGACCATTCTGAATACTCTGAGTGTGAGGTCAAATCTCTGCGTGAAGAATTAGCCAACTGGGCAGTTGTGTTTAATATTTCGAGCACTGCTCTTAATGAGCTTCTGAAGATCTTGCAGCGTATTTCACCTGATTTGCCTTGCGATTCCAGAACTTTAAAGAGATCTCCTAGAGATAGTAACTGTGTCACAATAAACGGTGGCCAATATATACATTATGGAATCGCGGATTGCTTGACAGATTTTTTTGAAAATTATTCTTTCAATGAAAGGACAATCCATATAAATGTAAATATTGATGGCCTGGCACTCTTTAAAAGTTCGAGAATGCAGGCTTGGCCAATATTAATAAATATTCATAAAACTTCCCCTGTATTGCTAGCTGGTGTTTTTTGTGGAGACAGCAAGCCTAAAGATGTTAACGAATATCTTAACTTATTTATTTCTGAACTAAGTACACTTATATCAACTGGCTTTTTTTATAAGACGAATCATTTTGAAATAAAGGTTAGAGCCTTTATTTGCGATGCCCCTGCTAGAGCTTATGTTCTTGGAACTAAAAGTCATACCGCATATTTCAGTTGTCTCAAATGTCATCAACGAGGTGAGAGCTTTCAAAGGAGGATTGTATACAAGCTTGAAGAAAGTTCACCAAGAACAGATCACCAATTTAGGAATAGAATAGATGCCGAGCATCATATTATTTTACTTCCACTTAAGATTGAAGAACTTCCATTAGATATGGTGCGTCAATTTCCGTTTGATTACATGCATACAGTTTGCTTAGGTGTTATGAAAAGTCTGTTGAATGGTTGGATTAAAATTAGAGGCAAGACTTACTCCCTATAAAAAGAAAATATAAATTTTTTAAACAACAAGCTAATGTCTCTAAAGGCAGATATTTGTAAGGACTTTGTTAGGAAGCCAAAAAGTATTTTAGACCATAAAAAAACCTCTTTACGAGGTAAAAGTCTAGTGACGAAAACATTTTCATGCCCCAAAATTTCTGATATCCAATTTTGTGACGAATAATATTAAGTTTTACACATAAATTATTTTAAACAAAATTTTGGCCCTCGGCACATTGCGCTAAAATGCCTCAATGCTAATACCAAATAAAACTCACTGTTTTGCGCAGTGCCGAATGCAAAAATTTTGTTTAAAATAATTTATGTGTAAAACTTAATATTATTCGTCACAAAATTGGATATCAGAAATTTTGGGGCATGAAAATGTTTTCGTCACTAGACTTTTACCTCGTAAAGAGGTTTTTTTATGGGATATCAGAACTTTTTGAATAAGACATCAGAAATTGTGAAATTGCAATATTTTTTGACAGTATAGCTTTGTCAACTTTGTTTATTGTTTGTACAGTTAAACAAACTGTCTGGCAACACACCTTTACAAACACACATGCCCAGCGCAAAAGCTATCAGCACTTTTCAACTCTGGCTGCTATGACACTTTGCAGCTGCTGTCCTATTCCCATTCTACCTTTTTAAATAAAAAATAAACGTTGAAGGTATGCCTAAGAGCCCTTCGAAATACCTTTTCAACGATATATAGATCATATCTGTAGCTTCTATCGTTTGGATGCTATGAGGGTTTTAATTTTAGCGGTTTTTAGCGATTTCCCGCTAAACTAGCGATTTTTCGAAAAAGTCGTAGAACAAACGTTACTAGATTTTTGAGCGGGAACAAGTCCTCATTCAAACTTTTATGCTAAATCAACGATTTGATCCTAACAAACAAGCAGACAAACAAACAGACTGACTTTTCATCTCATTTTTGGAAGACGACTAAAAATTTCAAAATAATTTATCTTTTGAACCAGTGGTTGGATTTTGATTATTGATTTTTGATTATAATAGTAAAAAATTAAAAAAAAAATCAAAAAGGCTCCAACGACCCCATTAGCTCCAATAATTTAAATTTTTTCCCTCCCACTTACACCTGTTTATCTCACGAACCAGGTGAGTTTTTAAAAGTCTTAGTATGCACATTTGTAAGTTGAATTGATACCTTTTGATCGGTATATAACTCGACCGGATCGGACAGTCATAGCAAATTTTCCATTCTTCCTGTGTATTTATGCTAGTCGCCTTTGCACCCTTCGTGCTGCTTTCGTCACTAGCGCGGACTGCCGTCCGGAGTGATATGGATAGGTGGAAAGCTGGGCCAGTAGTTTTGAGAGGAGTTTTAACAGATAGCCGATATGAACACTTTATTCAATTAAGCATTGCAATAAGAATTTTGCTTAGTGACAAGTATTGCTTGACTAAAAATGTGTGTGCAAAAGAACTTATTCGTAGTTTTATAAGCAAATTGCCAGAGCTTTATGATGAAACATTTCTAAAATATAATTTTCATTGTCTATCGCATTTGGCAGATGAAGTTATATTTTACCAAGAAAATCTACATTCCTTCAGTGCTTTCAAATATGAAAGCTATTTATGCAAAGTAAAGCAAATGGTTAAAAAAGGAACGCAAGTTGCTTCTCAAATATATAATCGCCTTGTTGAGCAAAGCATCAATAGCATAAGAAAAAAAGATACCACAACAGAAGTTTTGAAAAGAAGTTTTAGCGGAAATATTACCTCAATTAGAAATAAATACATATATATGTCCATAAATGCTCCAGACCACATTTACATTCTGGATAAAAGAGTTTATAAAATTGATCATTTTGTGGAAGAAAACAATGAAGTGTTTGTAAAATCAAACGAAGTTTTAATTTTCGAAGATCTGTTTAGTATACCCTTAAAATCAAGCCTATTAGGTATAAAATATTCAGAATCGCTTGTTCTTAATAAAATGCCGAGTGTTCACAATGTAACAGACATTTCTCAAAAAGGTATTATTCTTAATTCTTCGTCACCAGCTTCCATAATTGTCATTCCCATTATCCACAATGAATGACTTCTCCGACTCATTTTTAAATACAAACACCCAGTTAGTGGAATCGTCAACACCGGCGAATGAAGTTGAGTTGCCTGAAGCAACCTATACACAATTGACGTCCAGCTAAGCATATCCGTCCAGTAAGCATAATTATATAAACTCATTTTGAACGACAGTAAGCTTAGTTAATTTTTACATTTCCAGAATTGATGCAGGTAATGTACGACCAGCTGCTAAAATTAAATAAAAATGTAGAGGTGCTGCTTGTGGAAAATAAAGGTATAAAAGTATAACCTTACAATTTAAAAATAATAACTGAATCATATTATTTTAGATCTTAAAGAACGCTTAATTAAATTGGAAGCTGAAAATCAAAAGGTCCAAACTCGCATATTAACTGAGGTCATAGCACAACGAAATCTTATGCATGGAAATAAGCCACGTTTGTTGCTACCACCAAAGCCGATCAACAAAATTGAAGATCTTCAAAAGTTTGAGGAAGATCTTTGTAACTCTGCAGAATTGAGTGAGCTAACTAGCTAACTAGTCTAACTATAATCGTCCTTGATTATTGCCAAAAGATTGCAATTGTTTTCTTTCTGGTTTATCTACAATTTTTTTATTTTTAGGAGGAAGAAATTTTTAACTACAACATTTCTGATCCTGCAAAATTTATACGCACAATCTGGCGGAAAATTGTTATGGACGAAGTTGCTGTAAGCTATTCGTGGAAGGGGACCAACAAAAAAAGTGTGTTCTCAGCATGGCAATTACAACTACTCTTCGAAGTAAGTTATGCATTTGATAAATTTTTGTCTTTAATATATTTGTAACTTTTGTTTAATGATTGTTTTTGCAAACCTTTTCCTAAGTTTCTAAATTTATTTTTTTGTCACCCTTTTAGGCGCTTTCAATCGCAAATTTTCTGTCGACGAAAAGCAATTCGCCTCAATATGCAGCAAATGGTTTCAAACTGCCAATGACAGAATTAAATACTATAAGAAAACAAAAAAACAGTAATTAATTAATTTTAGCGGTTTTTAGCGATTTCCCGCTAAACTAGCGATTTTTCGAAAAAGTCGTAGAACAAACGTTACTAGATTTTTGAGCGGGAACAAGTCCTCATTCAAACTTTTATGCTAAATCAACGATTTGATCCTAACAAACAAGCAGACAAACAAACAGACTGACTTTTCATCTCATTTTTGGAAGACGACTAAAAATTTCAAAATAATTTATCTTTTGAACCAGTGGTTGGATTTTGATTATTGATTTTTGATTATAATAGTAAAAAATTAAAAAAAAAATCAAAAAGGCTCCAACGACCCCATTAGCTCCAATAATTTAAATTTTTTCCCTCCCACTTACACCTGTTTATCTCACGAACCAGGTGAGTTTTTAAAAGTCTTAGTATGCACATTTGTAAGTTGAATTGATACCTTTTGATCGGTATATAACTCGACCGGATCGGACAGTCATAGCAAATTTTCCATTCTTCCTGTGTATTTATGCTAGTCGCCTTCGCACCCTTCGTGCTGCTTTCGTCACTAGCGCGGACTGCCGTCCGGAGTGATATGGATAGGTGGAAAGCTGGGCCAGTAGTTTTGAGAGGAGTTTTAACAGATAGCCGATATGAACACTTTATTCAATTAAGCATTGCAATAAGAATTTTGCTTAGTGACAAGTATTGCTTGACTAAAAATGTGTGTGCAAAAGAACTTATTCGTAGTTTTATAAGCAAATTGCCAGAGCTTTATGATGAAACATTTCTAAAATATAATTTTCATTGTCTATCGCATTTGGCAGATGAAGTTATATTTTACCAAGAAAATCTACATTCCTTCAGTGCTTTCAAATATGAAAGCTATTTATGCAAAGTAAAGCAAATGGTTAAAAAAGGAACGCAAGTTGCTTCTCAAATATATAATCGCCTTGTTGAGCAAAGCATCAATAGCATAAGAAAAAAAGATACCACAACAGAAGTTTTGAAAAGAAGCTTTAGCGGAAATATTACCTCAATTAGAAATAAATACATATATATGTCCATAAATGCTCCAGACCACATTTACATTCTGGATAAAAGAGTTTATAAAATTGATCATTTTGTGGAAGAAAACAATGAAGTGTTTGTAAAATCAAACGAAGTTTTAATTTTCGAAGATCTGTTTAGTATACCCTTAAAATCAAGCCTATTAGGTATAAAATATTCAGAATCGCTTGTTCTTAATAAAATGCCGAGTGTTCACAATGTAACAGACATTTCTCAAAAAGGTATTATTCTTAATTCTTCGTCACCAGCTTCCATAATTGTCATTCCCATTATCCACAATGAATGACTTCTCCGACTCATTTTTAAATACAAACACCCAGTTAGTGGAATCGTCAACACCGGCGAATGAAGTTGAGTTGCCTGAAGCAACCTATACACAATTGACGTCCAGCTAAGCATATCCGTCCAGTAAGCATAATTATATAAACTCATTTTGAACGACAGTAAGCTTAGTTAATTTTTACATTTCCAGAATTGATGCAGGTAATGTACGACCAGCTGCTAAAATTAAATAAAAATGTAGAGGTGCTGCTTGTGGAAAATAAAGGTATAAAAGTATAACCTTACAATTTAAAAATAATAACTGAATCATATTATTTTAGATCTTAAAGAACGCTTAATTAAATTGGAAGCTGAAAATCAAAAGGTCCAAACTCGCATATTAACTGAGGTCATAGCACAACGAAATCTTATGCATGGAAATAAGCCACGTTTGTTGCTACCACCAAAGCCGATCAACAAAATTGAAGATCTTCAAAAGTTTGAGGAAGATCTTTGTAACTCTGCAGAATTGAGTGAGCTAACTAGCTAATTAGTCTAACTATAATCGTCCTTGATTATTGCCAAAAGATTGCAATTGTTTTCTTTCTGGTTTATCTACAATTTTTTTATTTTTAGGAGGAAGAAATTTTTAACTACAACATTTCTGATCCTGCAAAATTTATACGCACAATCTGGCGGAAAATTGTTATGGACGAAGTTGCTGTAAGCTATTCGTGGAAGGGGACCAACAAAAAAAGTGTGTTCTTAGCATGGCAATTACAACTACTCTTCGAAGTAAGTTATGCATTTGATAAATTTTTGTCTTTAATATATTTGTAACTTTTGTTTAATGATTGTTTTTGCAAACCTTTTCCTAAGTTTCTAAATTTATTTTTTTGTCACCCTTTTAGGCGCTTTCAATCGCAAATTTTCTGTCGACGAAAAGCAATTCGCCTCAATATGCAGCAAATGGTTTCAAACTGCCAATGACAGAATTAAATACTATAAGAAAACAAAAAAACAGTAATTAATTAATTTTAGCGGTTTTTAGCGATTTCCCGCTAAACTAGCGATTTTTCGAAAAAGTCGTAGAACAAACGTTACTAGATTTTTGAGCGGGAACAAGTCCTCATTCAAACTTTTATGCTAAATCAACGATTTGATCCTAACAAACAAGCAGACAAACAAACAGACTGACTTTTCATCTCATTTTTGGAAGACGACTAAAAATTTCAAAATAATTTATCTTTTGAACCAGTGGTTGGATTTTGATTATTGATTTTTGATTATAATAGTAAAAAATTAAAAAAAAAATCAAAAAGGCTCCAACGACCCCATTAGCTCCAATAATTTAAATTTTTTCCCTCCCACTTACACCTGTTTATCTCACGAACCAGGTGAGTTTTTAAAAGTCTTAGTATGCACATTTGTAAGTTGAATTGATACCTTTTGATCGGTATATAACTCGACCGGATCGGACAGTCATAGCAAATTTTCCATTCTTCCTGTGCATTTATGCTAGTGCCTTCGCACCCTTCGTGCTGCTTTCGTCACTAGCGCGGACTGCCGTCCGGAGTGATATGGATAGGTGGAAAGCTGGGCCAGTAGTTTTGAGAGGAGTTTTAACAGATAGCCGATATGAACACTTTATTCAATTAAGCATTGCAATAAGAATTTTGCTTAGTGACAAGTATTGCTTGACTAAAAATGTGTGTGCAAAAGAACTTATTCGTAGTTTTATAAGCAAATTGCCAGAGCTTTATGATGAAACATTTCTAAAATATTATTTTCATTGTCTATCGCATTTGGCAGATGAAGTTATATTTTACCAAGAAAATCTACATTCCTTCAGTGCTTTCAAATATGAAAGCTATTTATGCAAAGTAAAGCAAATGGTTAAAAAAGGAACGCAAGTTGCTTCTCAAATATATAATCGCCTTGTTGAGCAAAGCATTAATAGCATAAGAAAAAAAGATACCACAACAGAAGTTTTGAAAAGAAGTTTTAGCGGAAATATTACCTCAATTAGAAATAAATACATATATATGTCCATAAATGCTCCAGACCACATTTACATTCTGGATAAAAGAGTTTATAAAATTGATCATTTTGTGGAAGAAAACAATGAAGTGTTTGTAAAATCAAACGAAGTTTTAATTTTCGAAGATCTGTTTAGTATACCCTTAAAATCAAGCCTATTAGGTATAAAATATTCAGAATCGCATGTTCTTAATAAAATGCCGAGTGTTCACAATGTAACAGACATTTCTCAAAAAGGTATTATTCTTAATTCTTCGTCACCAGCTTCCATAATTGTCATTCCCATTATCCACAATGAATGACTTCTCCGACTCATTTTTAAATATAAACACCCAGTTAGTGGAATCGTCAACACCGGCGAATGAAGTTGAGTTGCCTGAAGCAACCTATACACAATTGACGTCCAGCTAAGCATATCCGTCCAGTAAGCATAATTATATAAACTCATTTTGAATGACAGTAAGCTTAGTTAATTTTTACATTTCCAGAATTGATGCAGGTAATGTACGACCAGCTGCTAAAATTAAATAAAAATGTAGAGGTGCTGCTTGTGGAAAATAAAGGTATAAAAGTATAACCTTACAATTTAAAAATAATAACTGAATGATATTATTTTAGATCTTAAAGAACGCTTAATTAAATTGGAAGCTGAAAAACAAAAGGTTCAAACTCGCATATTAACTGAGGTCATAGCACAACGAAATCTTATGCATGGAAATAAGCCACGTTTGTTGCTACCACCAAAACCGTTCAACAAAATTGAAGATCTTCTAAAGTTTGAGGAAGATCTTTGAAACTCTGCAGAATTGAGTGAACAACTGGTAAGTCTAACTATAATCGTCCTTGATTATCGCCAAAATAATGCAATTGTTTTCTTTCTGGTTTATCTACAATTTTTTTATTTTTAGGAGGAAGAAATTTTTAACTACAACATTTCTGATCCTGCAAAATTTATACGCACAATCTGGCGGAAAATTGTTATGGACGAAGTTGCTGTAAGCTATTCGTGGAAGGGGACCAACAAAAAAAGTGTGTTCTCAGCATGGCAATTACAACTACTCTTCGAAGTAAGTTATGCATTTGATAAATTTTTGTCTTTAATATATTTGTAACTTTTGTTTAATGATTGTTTTTGCAAACCTTTTCCTAAGTTTCTAAATTTATTTTTTTGTCACCCTTTTAGGCGCTTTCAATCGCAAATTTTCTGTCGACGAAAAGCAATTCGCCTCAATATGCAGCAAATGGTTTCAAACTGCCAATGACAGAATTAAATACTATAAGAAAACAAAAAAACAGTAATTAATTAATTTTAGCGGTTTTTAGCGATTTCCCGCTAAACTAGCGATTTTTCGAAAAAGTCGTAGAACAAACGTTACTAGATTTTTGAGCGGGAACAAGTCCTCATTCAAACTTTTATGCTAAATCAACGATTTGATCCTAACAAACAAGCAGACAAACAAACAGACTGACTTTTCATCTCATTTTTGGAAGACGACTAAAAATTTCAAAATAATTTATCTTTTGAACCAGTGGTTGGATTTTGATTATTGATTTTTGATTATAATAGTAAAAAATTAAAAAAAAAATCAAAAAGGCTCCAACGACCCCATTAGCTCCAATAATTTAAATTTTTTCCCTCCCACTTACACCTGTTTATCTCACGAACCAGGTGAGTTTTTAAAAGTCTTAGTATGCACATTTGTAAGTTGAATTGATACCTTTTGATCGGTATATAACTCGACCGGATCGGACAGTCATAGCAAATTTTTCATTCTTCCTGTGTATTTATGCTAGTCGCCTTCGCACCCTTCGTGCTGCTTTCGTCACTAGCGCGGACTGCCGACCGGAGTGATATGGATAGGTGGAAAGCTGGGCCAGTAGTTTTGAGAGGAGTTTTAACAGATAGCCGATATGAACACTTTATTCAATTAAGCATTGCAATAAGAATTTTGCTTAGTGACAAGTATTGCTTGACTAAAAATGTGTGTGCAAAAGAACTTATTCGTAGTTTTATAAGCAAATTGCCAGAGCTTTATGATGAAACATTTCTAAAATATAATTTTCATTGTCTATCGCATTTGGCAGATGAAGTTATATTTTACCAAGAAAATCTACATTCCTTCAGTGCTTTCAAATATGAAAGCTATTTATGCAAAGTAAAGCAAATGGTTAAAAAAGGAACGCAAGTTGCTTCTCAAATATATAATCGCCTTGTTGAGCAAAGCATCAATAGCATAAGAAAAAAAGATACCACAACAGAAGTTTTGAAAAGAAGCTTTAGCGGAAATATTACCTCAATTAGAAATAAATACATATATATGTCCATAAATGCTCCAGACCACATTTACATTCTGGATAAAAGAGTTTATAAAATTGATCATTTTGTGGAAGAAAACAATGAAGTGTTTGTAAAATCAAACGAAGTTTTAATTTTCGAAGATCTGTTTAGTATACCCTTAAAATCAAGCCTATTAGGTATAAAATATTCAGAATCGCTTGTTCTTAATAAAATGCCGAGTGTTCACAATGTAACAGACATTTCTCAAAAAGGTATTATTCTTAATTCTTCGTCACCAGCTTCCATAATTGTCATTCCCATTATCCACAATGAATGACTTCTCCGACTCATTTTTAAATACAAACACCCAGTTAGTGGAATCGTCAACACCGGCGAATGAAGTTGAGTTGCCTGAAGCAACCTATACACAATTGACGTCCAGCTAAGCATATCCGTCCAGTAAGCATAATTATATAAACTCATTTTGAACGACAGTAAGCTTAGTTAATTTTTACATTTCCAGAATTGATGCAGGTAATGTACGACCAGCTGCTAAAATTAAATAAAAATGTAGAGGTGCTGCTTGTGGAAAATAAAGGTATAAAAGTATAACCTTACAATTTAAAAATAATAACTGAATCATATTATTTTAGATCTTAAAGAACGCTTAATTAAATTGGAAGCTGAAAATCAAAAGGTCCAAACTCGCATATTAACTGAGGTCATAGCACAACGAAATCTTATGCATGGAAATAAGCCACGTTTGTTGCTACCACCAAAGCCGATCAACAAAATTGAAGATCTTCAAAAGTTTGAGGAAGATCTTTGTAACTCTGCAGAATTGAGTGAGCTAACTAGCTAACTAGTCTAACTATAATCGTCCTTGATTATTGCCAAAAGATTGCAATTGTTTTCTTTCTGGTTTATCTACAATTTTTTTATTTTTAGGAGGAAGAAATTTTTAACTACAACATTTCTGATCCTGCAAAATTTATACGCACAATCTGGCGGAAAATTGTTATGGACGAAGTTGCTGTAAGCTATTCGTGGAAGGGGACCAACAAAAAAAGTGTGTTCTCAGCATGGCAATTACAACTACTCTTCGAAGTAAGTTATGCATTTGATAAATTTTTGTCTTTAATATATTTGTAACTTTTGTTTAATGATTGTTTTTGCAAACCTTTTCCTAAGTTTCTAAATTTATTTTTTTGTCACCCTTTTAGGCGCTTTCAATCGCAAATTTTCTGTCGACGAAAAGCAATTCGCCTCAATATGCAGCAAATGGTTTCAAACTGCCAATGACAGAATTAAATACTATAAGAAAACAAAAAAACAGTAATTAATTAATTTTAGCGGTTTTTAGCGATTTCCCGCTAAACTAGCGATTTTTCGAAAAAGTCGTAGAACAAACGTTACTAGATTTTTGAGCGGGAACAAGTCCTCATTCAAACTTTTATGCTAAATCAACGATTTGATCCTAACAAACAAGCAGACAAACAAACAGACTGACTTTTCATCTCATTTTTGGAAGACGACTAAAAATTTCAAAATAATTTATCTTTTGAACCAGTGGTTGGATTTTGATTATTGATTTTTGATTATAATAGTAAAAAATTAAAAAAAAAATCAAAAAGGCTCCAACGACCCCATTAGCTCCAATAATTTAAATTTTTTCCCTCCCACTTACACCTGTTTATCTCACGAACCAGGTGAGTTTTTAAAAGTCTTAGTATGCACATTTGTAAGTTGAATTGATACCTTTTGATCGGTATATAACTCGACCGGATCGGACAGTCATAGCAAATTTTCCATTCTTCCTGTGCATTTATGCTAGTCGCCTTCGCACCCTTCGTGCTGCTTTCGTCACTAGCGCGGACTGCCGTCCGGAGTGATATGGATAGGTGGAAAGCTGGGCCAGTAGTTTTGAGAGGAGTTTTAACAGATAGCCGATATGAACACTTTATTCAATTAAGCATTGCAATAAGAATTTTGCTTAGTGACAAGTATTGCTTGACTAAAAATGTGTGTGCAAAAGAACTTATTCGTAGTTTTATAAGCAAATTGCCAGAGCTTTATGATGAAACATTTCTAAAATATAATTTTCATTGTCTATCGCATTTGGCAGATGAAGTTATATTTTACCAAGAAAATCTACATTCCTTCAGTGCTTTCAAATATGAAAGCTATTTATGCAAAGTAAAGCAAATGGTTAAAAAAGGAACGCAAGTTGCTTCTCAAATATATAATCGCCTTGTTGAGCAAAGCATTAATAGCATAAGAAAAAAAGATACCACAACAGAAGTTTTGAAAAGAAGTTTTAGCGGAAATATTACCTCAATTAGAAATAAATACATATATATGTCCATAAATGCTCCAGACCACATTTACATTCTGGATAAAAGAGTTTATAAAATTGATCATTTTGTGGAAGAAAACAATGAAGTGTTTGTAAAATCAAACGAAGTTTTAATTTTCGAAGATCTGTTTAGTATACCCTTAAAATCAAGCCTATTAGGTATAAAATATTCAGAATCGCATGTTCTTAATAAAATGCCGAGTGTTCACAATGTAACAGACATTTCTCAAAAAGGTATTATTCTTAATTCTTCGTCACCAGCTTCCATAATTGTCATTCCCATTATCCACAATGAATGACTTCTCCGACTCATTTTTAAATATAAACACCCAGTTAGTGGAATCGTCAACACCGGCGAATGAAGTTGAGTTGCCTGAAGCAACCTATACACAATTGACGTCCAGCTAAGCATATCCGTCCAGTAAGCATAATTATATAAACTCATTTTGAATGACAGTAAGCTTAGTTAATTTTTACATTTCCAGAATTGATGCAGGTAATGTACGACCAGCTGCTAAAATTAAATAAAAATGTAGAGGTGCTGCTTGTGGAAAATAAAGGTATAAAAGTATAACCTTACAATTTAAAAATAATAACTGAATGATATTATTTTAGATCTTAAAGAACGCTTAATTAAATTGGAAGCTGAAAAACAAAAGGTTCAAACTCGCATATTAACTGAGGTCATAGCACAACGAAATCTTATGCATGGAAATAAGCCACGTTTGTTGCTACCACCAAAACCGTTCAACAAAATTGAAGATCTTCTAAAGTTTGAGGAAGATCTTTGAAACTCTGCAGAATTGAGTGAACAACTGGTAAGTCTAACTATAATCGTCCTTGATTATCGCCAAAATAATGCAATTGTTTTCTTTCTGGTTTATCAACAATTTTTTTATTTTTAGGAGGAAGAAATTTTTAAATACAACATTTCTGATCCTGCAAAATTTATACGCACAATCTGGCGGAAAATTGTTATGGACGAAGTTGCTGTAAGCTATTCGTGGAAGGGGACCAACAAAAAAAGTGTGTTCTCAGCATGGCAATTACAACTACTCTTCGAAGTAAGTTATGCATTTGATAAATTTTTGTCTTTAATATATTTGTAACTTTTGTTTAATGATTGTTTTTGCAAACCTTTTCCTAAGTTTCTAAATTTATTTTTTTGTCACCCTTTTAGGCGCTTTCAATCGCAAATTTTCTGTCGACGAAAAGCAATTCGCCTCAATATGCAGCAAATGGTTTCAAACTGCCAATGACAGAATTAAATACTATAAGAAAACAAAAAAACAGTAATTAATTAATTTTAGCGGTTTTTAGCGATTTCCCGCTAAACTAGCGATTTTTCGAAAAAGTCGTAGAACAAACGTTACTAGATTTTTGAGCGGGAACAAGTCCTCATTCAAACTTTTATGCTAAATCAACGATTTGATCCTAACAAACAAGCAGACAAACAAACAGACTGACTTTTCATCTGATTTTTGGAAGACGACTAAAAATTTCAAAATAATTTATCTTTTGAACCAGTGGTTGGATTTTGATTATTGATTTTTGATTATAATAGTAAAAAATTAAAAAAAAAATCAAAAAGGCTCCAACGACCCCATTAGCTCCAATAATTTAAATTTTTTCCCTCCCACTTACACTTGTTTATCTCACGAACCAGGTGAGTTTTTAAAAGTCTTAGTATGCACATTTGTAAGTTGAATTGATACCTTTTGATCGGTATATAACTCGACCGGATCGGACAGTCATAGCAAATTTTCCATTCTTCCTGTGTATTTATGCTAGTCGCCTTCGCACCCTTCGTGCTGCTTTCGTCACTAGAGCGGACTGCTGTCCGGAGTGATATGGATAGGTGGAAAGCTGGGCCAGTAGTTTTGAGAGGAGTTTTAACAGATAGCCGATATGAACACTTTATTCAATTAAGCATTGCAATAAGAATTTTGCTTAGTGACAAGTATTGCTTGACTAAAAATGTGTGTGCAAAAGAACCTATTCGTAGTTTTATAAGCAAATTGCCAGAGCTTTATGATGAAACATTTCTAAAATATAATTTTCATTGTCTATCGCATTTGGCAGATGAAGTTATATTTTACCAAGAAAATCTACATTCCTTCAGTGCTTTCAAATATGAAAGCTATTTATGCAAAGTAAAGCAAATGGTTAAAAAAGGAACGCAAGTTGCTTCTCAAATATATAATCGCCTTGTTGAGCAAAGCATCAATAGCATAAGAAAAAAAGATACCACAACAGAAGTTTTGAAAAGAAGCTTTAGCGGAAATATTACCTCAATTAGAAATAAATACATATATATGTCCATAAATGCTCCAGACCACATTTACATTCTGGATAAAAGAGTTTATAAAATTGATCATTTTGTGGAAGAAAACAATGAAGTGTTTGTAAAATCAAACGAAGTTTTAATTTTCGAAGATCTGTTTAGTATACCCTTAAAATCAAGCCTATTAGGTATAAAATATTCAGAATCGCTTGTTCTTAATAAAATGCCGAGTGTTCACAATGTAACAGACATTTCTCAAAAAGGCATTATTCTTAATTCTTCGTCACCAGCTTCCATAATTGTCATTCCCATTATCCACAATGAATGACTTCTCCGACTCATTTTTAAATACAAACACCCAGTTAGTGGAATCGTCAACACCGGCGAATGAAGTTGAGTTGCCTGAAGCAACCTATACACAATTGACGTCCAGCTAAGCATATCCGTCCAGTAAGCATAATTATATAAACTCATTTTGAACGACAGTAAGCTTAGTTAATTTTTACATTTCCAGAATTGATGCAGGTAATGTACGACCAGCTGCTAAAATTAAATAAAAATGTAGAGGTGCTGCTTGTGGAAAATAAAGGTATAAAAGTATAACCTTACAATTTAAAAATAATAACTGAATCATATTATTTTAGATCTTAAAGAACGCTTAATTAAATTGGAAGCTGAAAATCAAAAGGTCCAAACTCGCATATTAACTGAGGTCATAGCACAACGAAATCTTATGCATGGAAATAAGCCACGTTTGTTGCTACCACCAAAGCCGATCAACAAAATTGAAGATCTTCAAAAGTTTGAGGAAGATCTTTGTAACTCTGCAGAATTGAGTGAGCTAACTAGCTAACTAGTCTAACTATAATCGTCCTTGATTATTGCCAAAAGATTGCAATTGTTTTCTTTCTGGTTTATCTACAATTTTTTTATTTTTAGGAGGAAGAAATTTTTAACTACAACATTTCTGATCCTGCAAAATTTATACGCACAATCTGGCGGAAAATTGTTATGGACGAAGTTGCTGTAAGCTATTCGTGGAAGGGGACCAACAAAAAAAGTGTGTTCTCAGCATGGCAATTACAACTACTCTTCGAAGTAAGTTATGCATTTGATAAATTTTTGTCTTTAATATATTTGTAACTTTTGTTTAATGATTGTTTTTGCAAACCTTTTCCTAAGCTTCTAAATTTATTTTTTTGTCACCCTTTTAGGCGCTTTCAATCGCAAATTTTCTGTCGACGAAAAGCAATTCGCCTCAATATGCAGCAAATGGTTTCAAACTGCCAATGACAGAATTAAATACTATAAGAAAACAAAAAAACAGTAATTAATTAATTTTAGCGGTTTTTAGCGATTTCCCGCTAAACTAGCGATTTTTCGAAAAAGTCGTAGAACAAACGTTACTAGATTTTTGAGCGGGAACAAGTCCTCATTCAAACTTTTATGCTAAATCAACGATTTGATCCTAACAAACAAGCAGACAAACAAACAGACTGACTTTTCATCTCATTTTTGGAAGACGACTAAAAATTTCAAAATAATTTATCTTTTGAACCAGTGGTTGGATTTTGATTATTGATTTTTGATTATAATAGTAAAAAATTAAAAAAAAAATCAAAAAGGCTCCAACGACCCCATTAGCTCCAATAATTTAAATTTTTTCCCTCCCACTTACACCTGTTTATCTCACGAACCAGGTGAGTTTTTAAAAGTCTTAGTATGCACATTTGTAAGTTGAATTGATACCTTTTGATCGGTATATAACTCGACCGGATCGGACAGTCATAGCAAATTTTCCATTCTTCCTGTGTATTTATGCTAGTCGCCTTCGCACCCTTCGTGCTGCTTTCGTCACTAGCGCGGACTGCCGTCCGGAGTGATATGGATAGGTGGAAAGCTGGGCCAGTAGTTTTGAGAGGAGTTTTAACAGATAGCCGATATGAACACTTTATTCAATTAAGCATTGCAATAAGAATTTTGCTTAGTGACAAGTATTGCTTGACTAAAAATGTGTGTGCAAAAGAACTTATTCGTAGTTTTATAAGCAAATTGCCAGAGCTTTATGATGAAACATTTCTAAAATATAATTTTCATTGTCTATCGCATTTGGCAGATGAAGTTATATTTTACCAAGAAAATCTACATTCCTTCAGTGCTTTCAAATATGAAAGCTATTTATGCAAAGTAAAGCAAATGGTTAAAAAAGGAACGCAAGTTGCTTCTCAAATATATAATCGCCTTGTTGAGCAAAGCATCAATAGCATAAGAAAAAAAGATACCACAACAGAAGTTTTGAAAAGAAGCTTTAGCGGAAATATTACCTCAATTAGAAATAAATACATATATATGTCCATAAATGCTCCAGACCACATTTACATTCTGGATAAAAGAGTTTATAAAATTGATCATTTTGTGGAAGAAAACAATGAAGTGTTTGTAAAATCAAACGAAGTTTTAATTTTCGAAGATCTGTTAAGTATACCCTTAAAATCAAGCCTATTAGGTATAAAATATTCAGAATCGCATGTTCTTAATAAAATGCCGAGTGTTCACAATGTAACAGACATTTCTCAAAAAGGTATTATTCTTAATTCTTCGTCACCAGCTTCCATAATTGTCATTCCCATTATCCACAATGAATGACTTCTCCGACTCATTTTTAAATATAAACACCCAGTTAGTGGAATCGTCAACACCGGCGAATGAAGTTGAGTTGCCTGAAGCAACCTATACACAATTGACGTCCAGCTAAGCATATCCGTCCAGTAAGCATAATTATATAAACTCATTTTGAATGACAGTAAGCTTAGTTAATTTTTACATTTCCAGAATTGATGCAGGTAATGTACAACCAGCTGCTAAAATTAAATAAAAATGTAGAGGTGCTGCTTGTGGAAAATAAAGGTATAAAAGTATAACCTTACAATTTAAAAATAATAACTGAATGATATTATTTTAGATCTTAAAGAACGCTTAATTAAATTGGAAGCTGAAAAACAAAAGGTTCAAACTCGCATATTAACTGAGGTCATAGCACAACGAAATCTTATGCATGGAAATAAGCCACGTTTGTTGCTACCACCAAAACCGTTCAACAAAATTGAAGATCTTCTAAAGTTTGAGGAAGATCTTTGAAACTCTGCAGAATTGAGTGAACAACTGGTAAGTCTAACTATAATCGTCCTTGATTATCGCCAAAATAATGCAATTGTTTTCTTTCTGGTTTATCTACAATTTTTTTATTTTTAGGAGGAAGAAATTTTTAACTACAACATTTCTGATCCTGCAAAATTTATACGCACAATCTGGCGGAAAATTGTTATGGACGAAGTTGCTGTAAGCTATTCGTGGAAGGGGACCAACAAAAAAAGTGTGTTCTCAGCATGGCAATTACAACTACTCTTCGAAGTAAGTTATGCATTTGATAAATTTTTGTCTTTAATATATTTGTAACTTTTGTTTAATGATTGTTTTTGCAAACCTTTTCCTAAGTTTCTAAATTTATTTTTTTGTCACCCTTTTAGGCGCTTTCAATCGCAAATTTTCTGTCGACGAAAAGCAATTCGCCTCAATATGCAGCAAATGGTTTCAAACTGCCAATGACAGAATTAAATACTATAAGAAAACAAAAAAGCAGTAAAACAATATAATTTAAGAATGTAAATATTTATATATAAGATTAAATTTAAGAATATAAATTTGAAAAGAAGACTTATTTCTTAATGAAGGTGTTAATGTTTAAGTTTCTACTTATTTTTCATTGTTTATTTTTAAGTCAAATATAATATAAAAAAAAAACATTAATTTCGTTTTGTTTCTTATAAAGTAAACTTTTTTTTAATTAATCTGCACTCCAATATGCGTCTGAAAAGAACCTTTCAGGAGGCTGTTCAAGTGCCTGGAAAAGTAACTTTTATGTGTCTTTTCTGAGGTTTTTAATCCTTCATTGGGAGGGTGAAAGCACTTATATCTGTGTCAGAAAAGAGTCAGATTAGACTCAGAAATCTTCCACATTAAGTGCGTCCGTTTTCATAGAAAAAAACGCTCATATCGGACTCTTGATTGGGCACATTATGACGGTGAATACTCATCAAAAAGTGTCCGAAAAGTGTCAGAAAACGCACATATTGCTTGCTGGGTTTTTTTTCTATGAAAACGGCCGCACTTAATGTGGAAGATTCCTGAGTCTAATCTGACTCTTTTCTGACACAGATAAAAGTGCTTTCACCCTCCCAATGAAGGATTAAAAACCTCAGAAAAAACACATTAAAGTTACTTTTCCAGGCACTTTAATAGCCTCCTGAAAGGTTCTTTTCAGACGCATATTGGAGTGCAGATTAATTAAAAAAAAGTTTACTTTCTAAGAAACAAAACGACATTAATGTTTTTTTTTTTTATATTATATTTGACTTAAAAATAAACCAAATGAAAAATAAGTGAAACTTAAACATAAACACCTTCATTAAGAAAAAAGTCTGCATTTCAAATTTATATTCTTAAATTTAATCGTACATCCTTAAATGTTATTATTTTACTGTTTTTTTGTTTTCTTATAATATTTAATTCTGTTATTGGCATTTTTCCTATGAAAACGGTCGCACTTAATGTGGAAGATTCCTAAATCTAATCGGACTCTTTTCTGACACAGATATAAGTGCTTTCACCCTCCCAATGAAGGATTAAAAACCTCAGAAAATACACATTAAAGTTACTTTTCCAGGCACTTGAATAGCCTCCTGAAAGGTTCTTTTCAGACGCATATTGGAGTGCATATTAATTAAAAAAAAGTTTACTTTCTAAGAAACAAAACGACATTAATGTGTTTTTTTTTTATATTATATTTGAGTTAAAAATAAACCAGATGAAAAACAAGTGAAACTTAAACATAAACACCTTCATTAAGAAAAAAGTCTGCATTTCAAATTTATATTCTTAAATTTAATCGTACATCCTTAAATGTTATTATTTTACTGTTTTTTTGTTTTCTTATAATATTTAATTCTGTCATTGGCAGTTTTAAACCATTTACTGCATATTGAGGCGAATTGCTTTTAGCCTTCCACGAATAGCTTACAGCAACTTCGTCCATAACAATTTTCCGCTAGATTGTGCGTATAAATTTTGCAGGATCAGAAATGTTATAGTTAAAAATTTCTTCCTCCCAAAAATAAAAAAATTGTAGATAAGCCGGGTATCCACCACCGCGGAAAATAAATATTTCTGCTAAACTTCATATAAAAAAAACTGAGGCAGAAACTTTTCGTTTTCGATTTCGTTGCTTGAGTATCCAGCAACTTGAACGAAATCCACAAATAAATATCGATTAATGGCCTATCAACGGCGTTTGTGGACTGAGAAAACAGCTGATACACAGCTCAGGAATATATTGTCGACAATTATTTCGTTAGTGTCGATTGAAAAAATGGATGAAAAAACTGTGCGCAAAACCAAAAAGTGAAATGAAACTATTTTTGCAACAATGTATGCCGCCACCAACACAATCACTTAATCGTCAGAGTTTATTTTATTCATTTTTTTAAATTAGTTGAACTTTCAAAATTGGCGCTGTTACAAAACACAGCTGATTCGACAGAGTGACCATGCACGTTTTAGGTACATCGTCACACGTTTTACATATTTGGGCACACTGTTTTGTTTATGTTCCACGCACACGAAATAAATAGCAAATTCCTAACATAAAAATTTCGCGGTGCTGGAGACAGGCCTTAAATCAGAAAGAAAACAATTGCAATCTTTTGGCAATAATCAAGGACGATTATAGTTAGACTAGTTAGCTAGTTAGCTCACTCAATTCTGCAGAGTTACAAAGATCTTCCTCAAACTTTTGAAGATCTTCAATTTTGTTGATCGGCTTTGGTGGTAGCAACAAACGTGGCTTATTTCCATGCATAAGATTTCGTTGTGCTATGACCTCAGTTAATATGCGAGTTTGGACCTTTTGATTTTCAGCTTCCAATTTAATGAAGCGTTCTTTAAGATCTAAAATAATATGATTCAGTTATTATTTTTAAATTGTAAGGTTATACTTTTATACCTTTATTTTCCACAAGCAGCACCTCTACATTTTTATTTAATTTTAGCAGCTGGTCGTACATTACCTGCATCAATTCTGGAAATGTAAAAATTAACTAAGCTTACTGTCGTTCAAAATGAGTTTATATAATTATGCTTACTGGACGGATATGCATAGCTGGACGTCAATTGTGTATAGGTTGCTTCAGGCAACTCAACTTCATTCGCCGGTGTTGACGATTCCACTAACTGGGTGTTTATATTTAAAAATGATTCGGAGAAATCATTTATTGTGGATAATGGGAATGACAATTATGGAAGCTGGTGACGAATTAAGAATAATTCCTTTTTGAGAAATGTATGTTACTTTGTGAACACTCGGCATTCCATTAAGAACAAGCGATTCTGAATATTTTATACCTAATAGGCTTGATTTTAAGGGTATACTAAACAGATCTTCGAAAATTAAAGCTTCGTTTGATTTTACAAACACTTCATTGTTTTCTTCCACAAAATGATAAATTTTATACATTCTTTTATCCAGAATGTAAATGTGGTCTGGAGCATTTATGGACATATATATGTATTTATTTCTAATTGAGGTAATATTTCCGCTAAAGCTTCTTTTCAAAACTTCTGTTGTGGTATCTTTTTTTCTTATGCTATTGATGCTTTGCTCAACAAGGCGATTATATATTTGAGAAGCAACTTGCGTTCCTTTTTTAACCATTTGCTTTACTTTGCATAAATAGCTTTCATATTTTTTGGTAAAATATAACTTCATCTGCCAAATGGAAATTATATTTTAGAAATGTTTCATCATAAAGCTATGGCAATTTGCTTATAAAACTACGAATAAGTTCTTTTGCACACACATTTTTAGTCAAGCAATACTTGTCACTAAGCAAAATTCTTATTGCAATGCTTAAATGAATAAAGTGTTCATATCGGCTATCTGTTAAAACTCCTCTTAAAACTACTGGCCCAACGTATAGAAGGAATTGCCTAAACTCAACAGCCTTCCCCCTATCCATATTTAAAATACTTCTTGGTTTTCTAGCAAAGTCCTTACAAAATTTGTAATACAAATATCTGCCTTTAGAGACATTAGCTTGTTGTTTAAAAAATATATATTTTCTTTTGATAGGGAGTAACTCCTGCCTCTAATTTTAATCCAACCATTCAACAGACTTCTCATAACACCCAAGCAAACTGTATGCATGTAATCAAACGGAAATTGACGAACCATATCTAATGGAAGTTCTTCAATCCTGGGGCACATCACCGAAAATGATTAGATGGCTATACCTAATGGTAGTCAGGCCAATGCTTAAATACGGAGCAATAGCCTGGGGTGATAGAGCCCAACTCATCACCGTTAAGAAGCAACTGTTAAGACTGCAACGGATGGCCTGCGTATGTATGACGGGGTCTATGAGCACCTGTCCGACAACGGCTATAGAAGTTCTAATGGAGCTCACGCCACTCCATGTATTCATTGAACTGCAACAAAGGGCGACTATGCTAAGGATAGCACGAGAGGGGGTGGGAAGCATCCTTAGCCACAGAGACGCAGAATTGCTATCAGGTCATCTCCCCTTACTATTACAGCCAAGCTCATATAATAGGCTAACCCTAAGATGGATCCCAGGCCACAGGGATTTAGCAGGAATCGAGGCAGCTGACAGACTAGCCAGAATGGGTACATGCAGGCCTCTAATAGGTCCTGAACCGTTTTGTGGAATTGGAAGACACACAATTCGGCAGTCGCATTGGACGGAGACCACAGGTCTCAGACAAGCCAAATAACTCCTTGGAAAGCGGTTTAAGCAAGTAATCGCATTGGGGAAGAATAGACTCAGAATACTCACCGGTCTTTTGACCGGTCATTGCAAACTGAGAAGTCACCTATCTAAGTTAGGAATTGTAAGCAGTGGAACCTGCCGGTTCTGCAATTGTGAGGAGGAATCCTCGATGCACATACTAGCAGAATGCACTGCTCTATCTAGACGTAGATGTAGCTTTCTAGGGAAACATGTCCTACCGAATGAGGACATAGCAGACCTCAACCCGGTAAAAATTCTCGACTTCGTGCGGGTACTAGGGTTGATGGATGAGCTATAGGCTCAGAAGGGGACACAATAGATCCAAAGGGTCGCAGTGCAGATTTCCCCATTACAAAAATAATAATAATAAATAATAATGAAATTAATTATAATTATTAAAAAATAATATAAATAAATATAAAACAAAATAAATACGCTGCAAAAAATAAAACCAATAAAAAAAAAATAAAATAAAAACTAGTCGGCTGTGCTACAGTCGAGCGGTACTCGACTGTCGGAGACCCCGTACTTATTATAAAGATATCTCAAACAACAAAAAGATTTTCTTACTAAGACTTAATTTGGACTGATCGTTCCTATGGCAGCTATATGATATAGTAATCCGATTTCAATCAAATTTGGTCAGTATGTATGGGACCATCTTTTATACATATTCTGTTAGTTTGGTTGAAATATCTCAAACAGTAAAAAAGTTTTCCATACTAAGACTTGATTTTCAACTGATTGTTCCTATGGGATCTATATGATATAGTAGTTCGATTCCAACCAAATTTGGTCAGTATGTATGGGTCCATCCCATATGCATATTCTGTCAGTTGAATTTAGTTATCTCAAACAACAAAAAAGATTTTCATACTAAGACTTGATTTTCGACTGATTGTTCCTATGGCAGCTATATTATATAGTAATACGATTTCAATCAAATTTGGTCAGTATGTATGGGACCATCTTTTATACATAATCTGTCAGTTTGGTTGAAATATCTCAAACAGCAAAAAAGTTTTTCATACTAAGACTTAATTTTAAACTGATTGTTCCTATGGGAGCTATATGATATAGTGTTCCGATCCAAAATCTAAAACAAACTCGATCTGCTCCCAATATAGACGAGCCTACATACCAAGTTTGGAGTCTCTAGCTCTTATAGTCTCTGAGATCTAGGCGCTCTTACAGACGGACAGACGGACAGACAGACGGACAGACAGACAGACGGACAGACGGACATGGCTATTTCAACTCGGCTGTTGATGCTGATCAAGAATATATATACTTTATGGGGTCTGCCACGCCTCCTTCTGCCTGTTACGCACTTTTTTTTTTGTGACAAAGTTAATAGACCCCTTTACTTTTTTAAAGTACGGGGTCTAAAAATATGTTTGTATTTAAAACAGTGATTGAACCCGCATTGCAAAAGCGCTGATGTTTGTGTTTACATTCACGCACACTAAGAAGCGTGCACATGCTCACACACACAAACGATAATGAGAAAAAAGAGCGACCCAGAGCGTGCTTATCGTTCTGGTGTCGATCCAAGACTGAACATTTTTCGTCTTTCCTTGTGTGCGCTCTCTCTCAGCTCTGGGGTCGCACGGCATACAAAGCGAGTGAAGCCACTAAAAAGTCTGTTGGACGCCTCTATGTATTGGTTGCTTAGTGATGATAGTAACCCACTGCATCACGAAGCGAGCGTCAAGCGAGAGTATCGTAAAACTATAGAATTCGAGCTCGAAGCTGATAGGAGAGGCGAAAGTATCGTAAAATTATCGCATTCGAGCTTGAATACGATACATGAATAGGGGGAAAAATTATATTAACGAAAAGTGAACAACCGATGCTGTTGTTGTTGTTTTTTTGCTTTCGTTTTCTGCACGTTTTACCGAGCGACGCACAGAAAGAAAACCAACAACATACGTTCGTTCGTTTCTTTTGGGTTTGTTTTGTTGTTTTTTGCTTGCCGTTGCATTCGTTCTATCCGTGTTTTAGCGAGCAACGCAAGAGAAGGAAACCAACAACATTCGTTCGTTTTTCGATCCTTTTTCTATGGCCCGTTATTCTTACGTTTTCTTCGCCTGCCTTGCGTTCTTCGCACTTTTTACTGACCGGCAATAGACGCAGACGTTTTTAGTGAAGTGAAATGTGTTTAATCACATATGTATATAAATTTGACGGTAAGTAGTTAACCATTTTGTAATTTTTGTTATGGCCCCAAAACGTAAAAGTCGCCGTTACATATGCGAAGCAAAGCATATACAAAAAAAAGCAGAGAGTAGAAAAGTTAGTGATAGCAGCTCTGATGAGATACCGCCCAATTATTTTCGTAATAATGATTTAAATAATTCATGCCTAGTTGAAGATTCTAGATCAAGCGAATTTAATACACGCTTAGCTCAGTGGTTTTCCGCAAATAATGTTAGCACAAGACCTTCGAATGAATTATTAAAGTTATTGTCCGAAAAAATTCCAGGGCTGCAACAAGATGTCCGATCATTAAAGTGCACTCCAAGAGGAATTATTAAAAGAGTTGTAATGCCAGGAAGCTATGTACACTACGGTGTTAAAGATGCCTTAACAGATTTTCTCAGCAATTTTTGCTATCAATCCAACAACTTAAGCTTAAATTTTAATGTGGACGGACTTCCGTTGTTCAAAAGTTCACGCGAACAGACATGGCCCATTTTATTTAATATAAATGGCACTAAGGCTTCGGCCACGCATTGAGCGATGAGCGACTGAGCGGCTGAGCGACGCAAAATATTAAAGCTTATGAAACACCAATGGAGTGGCCACGCAGTCGCTGAGCGACGAGCGATTTTCGTGAGCGTCAGAGCGACGTCGCCCCTAGAATTGGTTTTAATTTTTAGTGCATCGCTGAGCGACGAATTGCATGCAATACAAAAAATCTAGTTAATATTGGTTTATTATTTGAGTTTCCCATTTTACTAAATAGCAAGTCAAATGATTCCGATTGACATGCGTAAATATTGCCAAAATCGATCTGGGTAATTTCGAAAGATTTTCAAATAAATTATGAAACTTGCCATACTCATCTCTTGTTCGGTCTATGGGATTAGCACCAAATCTACGCTTTCTTAATATATTTATTTGCCTGTTTTTGCTAATTTGACTTTCGAAATTGCGTAGAACTTCTCTAGACTAGTCATATTTACAACTAAATAGCTTAAGCGATGTCGCTCAGTGCGTGGCCACCTCACTCAAAGTGATCGCTCATTAACGTCGCTCGAGAGAGCATCGCTCAGTCGCTCATCGCTCAATGCGTGGCCGAAGCCTAAGCCAATATTAGTAGCTGGTTTATATGTTGGCAATTCAAAGCTTAACGATCCAAATGATTATTTAGAGGAATTCGTGAGCGAATTATTAGATTTGATTAGAGATGGATTAGTGTACCAGGACAGAAAACTAAACATTAGTGTTAAGGTGGGTTCTCATTGCGTCACAAACGCTTCACAAAAGCTGCACAAAGCTGTTCACAACGTCACAAGGCAATGTGAACACTAAATGCATTGTCACAAAATTGTGAAGTCACAAAAATGTGACACTTCAATGTAAACACCACTTTCACATTCTGTTAAAAATTTTTTGCGATATGGATTCACAAGATGAAACTGAGCTTGCTGCTTTGGCGGTCATTGGGCTGTGGCTTTTAGAAGACGACGATGATGAACCCAAGGCAATGCGCAGCTGCTGGATCGACGAAATGAATTTGACTCGTGAAAAAGAGGGAATGTATGCCAAGCTAACGGGAGAGCTGCGAAGTCTTCCGTTCAAATTCAAAAATTATTTGCGTATGGACAGAGCAACATTCGACCACTCACTCCACTTATCAAAAAGAAGACAACAAATTTTAGCGAACCAATTTCACCAAGCGAGACTTGCGGTGACGAGCCTCTCATACGAGTTCAGAATGTCGAAGGCCGTAATATCAGCCATTATTCCAGAAACATGCGATGATTAAATCATTATAAACTTTTTTTTCAAAGAAATGAAATCTTTATTATTGGAGGACAATTGAAACGTGACATTTCTTTGTTTTTATTCATTTTGTGGAACTTATTATTGTTCAATTGCGAACATATTGTGAACATGTTGACATGCTCTTTACATTGACTGGTAGTGTTTACATTGAAGGCTTTCACAAGGCTTTTCACAAGGCTTTCCACAATTTTGTGAAGTACAAATTTTGTGTTGCCAATGTAAACACTTTGACGTATTCTGCAAATCATCACAAAGCACGACAAAATGTGATTTCACATTGTGCAGCAGTGAGAACCTACCTTTAGAGCTTTCATTTGTGATGCCCCAGCCCGCGCATTTATCTTGGGTGTTAAACATCACTCAGGGTTTTATTCGTGCAATCAATGCACTCAAAAAGGCAAGATCTTTCAAAGGCGTTTAATATTCGAAAAGTCAGATATCCTCCCTCGAAGTAATAGTAGTTTTAGAAATCGCCCACAGCCAGAGCATCACAACATTAAGGATAAGTTAGTATTAGAAAGTTTGCCAATAGATATGGTTATTCAGTTTTTCTTGGACTATGTGCACATAGCTTGCCTTGGGATTATGAAAACCTTATTAGTTGCATTAGTAAGAGTAAGAGGTCATAGATTTTCTTTGAATCGGCCATCTATAAGCACAATTAACACAAAATTAATTTCATTTCGTAATTATATGCCTAGTGAATTTAATAGAAAGCCAAGATCTCTTGATGAGCTTGATAGATATAAAGCAACTGAGCTCCGAACATTTATTTTATATACAGGACCCATTGTGTTTAAAAACATTCTAGACTCCAACCGATATAATCACTTTTTATTGTTCAGCTTTGGCATGAGACTTCTTCTCCATAATGAATATTGCATCACTAAAAACCAACTCGCTTCCAGTTTGCTAAATAATTTTGTAGAACAAGTTCCATCATTATATTCATTTTCTATGCTCACTTTCAATTTTCATTGCTTAACGCACTTAAGCAAACAATCAATTCAATTCGGCTCTTTGGAGTCTATAAGCTCTTTTCCATTTGAAAATTTTCTAGGTCAGCTAAAAATAATGATAAAAAATCTGGGTCTGTCATAGAACGGTTATATAATTGAATTGTAAAGCAAAGTATTTTAAAGGCTGTTGCTTATGAGAAAACTTTGAATTTGAGGAATGCCACAATATAAATAGGAATGTCTATAATGGTTTATTTTTTGATTTGAAAGAATCCAATAGCTTCTATTTCATTAGAAATAATAATACTTACAACATTTTTCAAATATGTACCATTGAAAACAATAGTTTATACAGCCGATTAATTGTGAATTTAGAGCCTTTTTTCCTTTTCCCAGTAGATTCTACTCTTGTCGGTATATTTTCATCAAAAAATATCGATTTAGAATCTACTGTTTTGCAGCATTCAATAGAAAGTATTTAAGGCAAAATAATTCATATATAATATTTGATACTAATATGCATATATATTTTCCATTTGTTAATTAATTTAAGAACAGACATGGATAACGCAATCACCTACACTCAACTTTTTAATATGGACTCCGAAAACGTAGACAACATTGAAATCCTCACACCCCACTCCACCGGACAATCTGGTAATAAATATTTATTATTCAATTAATTCTGTTTTTAATTAATGTTTTTCAGCCATCCTTGGAAAAATGGAAGAGCTTTTTAAAAAAGTGAATCGTCAGACTACAGAGCTTGTAGCTCTGCGGTCTGAGGTAGCGTCAATTAAAACCAAAGTTTGTGGCGAGATGATAAGGGCGAGGGCCTATCTGCCTCTACAGCCTTTTGAACAACTGGAAGACTTTCTTAAATTTGAGAAAACTCTTCAGGATGAAGGATGTTATTGTATGTATTCTAATATTAATCTTCATTGATTATTTTAATTGATAAAATTGTGACATTTTTGAACAGATAGTGGATCTCGTTAAGTCCTCTGAGGTGTCCTGCGAAAAGTTCGTTTGCTCCTCCTGGCGTCTACTGTTAACGGACGAGGTAGCCCGACAATGCTCCTGGCGTGGCACAGATGCCAAGAAGTGCTTTAGAGGCTTTCGGATTACTCTAGCAATTCGCAGTATGTATATACATATGTAATTACATTTTTAAAAGTAATCAACAACATCAACATTTTAATATTTTCACAGCGGCTTTCAAGCAGAGGTTTGCCTTAGAGGATGCGGAGTTTGACAGAGTTGCTCAGAAATTTTTCCAATATGCTCATGATAGGCTTTCCAAAGCCCAGAAGTCAGTAGCTTCAAAAAAAAGAAGCTAGGTACGTCCATAGATTTAGAGAATTAACCATAATTTTGTGTAATTCATTTAATTATAAATTTTATTTGAAATGTTTATTTTTATTTTTAACTTATGTTCATTTTATTTTAATTAATTATTATTTTTATTTTAAATGTTTATTTTGATTTTTTATTTATGATCATATTTTTTTTTTAAATGTTTTTTTTTATTTTTTATTTATGTATATTTTATTTCACTTAATATTAATTTTCAATTGATGTGTTTATTTTGATTTTTTATAGCTTTAAGATATAATATAATACAATACAATAATATTGTTGAATAAAATTCAAAATTAAAATTATATTTTTTTAATAGTCTTTAATTTATTGGGAATAATTGATATCAAAAAAGGATCGCAATCGATTTCTAAAGTGAGTCGTAAATGATATCGAAAAAGGCTCGCAATCGATTTCTAAAGTGAGTCGTAAAAGATATCGAAAAAAGCTCGCAGTCGATTGATAAATTGAGTCGTAAATTATATCGAAAAAGGCTCGCAATCGATTTCTAAAGTGAGTCGTAAAAGATATCAAAAAAGGCTCGCAAAAACTATCGAAGAAGGCTCGCAAACGAAGCTTCTGCGAGCTATCGAGAACGAAACTTTCTCTGCCACAAACTGAGCGACGGGTGATAACTTTGCGGATCGTTTGCGAGTGTTTTCTCGATAGTTTTGCACGTAGATGTTTCACATAAGTATCGTTAGTAGAGATGGGCATGGGCCGTGCCGTGTCCGTGCCGTGCCTATTTAAAAAAATACGTGTTGGGCCGTGTTGGGCCCTTATTAAAAATTGCCGTGTTTTACCGTGCCAAAGTCGGTAGGCACGGGAGTCACGGTAGGCACGGTACGGATTTTAAACTTAAATATGGTACTATCGATAAGTTGGCGTAGTCTTATCGCTTGTTTGTCAGCTTGAGCTGTAGAATTCATCGATGTATCGCACAATTTGCGAGCACTTACAACATCGATAGCACGATTGATGCCATTATAATAAAAAAAGAGACGCCATGAAGTGACAAAAATGAATAAAGTTTTTGTCCGTGCCGTGCCCGTGCCGTGCCGTGCCTATTTAAAAAAATCCCGTGTTGTGCCGTGTTGGGCCTCAGTTTTTACCAGCCGTGCTTGGGCTGTGCCGTGCCTCAAAAAGGAGGCCCATGCCCATCTCTAATCGTTAGCGATATTTTTTACGAGCTTTTGGTTCAGTGGGATATTACTCTGTGACAAAAAAAAATCAAAACAAAACATCTGGGATGGGACATAGCAAAGGTTGTAGGCATAGTTAAATAGAATTTTGTGGCATACTACTTAGAATTTTTTGAATCACATCGAAATTTTGAATTAGGGTAAAAAAACTGTTTTTTCCGACATATGGTCACTTTTACGCCCATAGCTTCGTCAAATATCCACTGATTTAAATTTTCTTACCAGTTTTGGAAAGAAGAAACTTAAGTCTTTAAACATGCCATACATGACTTATCAGGTTTCATTTCCTATATTGGAGTATTTGCTAGGTAAACAAATTTTTTTTTGGTTTTTTTTTACAATTTTTTGACTTTGGTGATGTTTTTGAACACTATTTTGGTATAAACCCCTTATACTTGTTATACCCTGTTCAAAAGTATGTAACAGGCAGAAGGAAGCATCTCCGACCCCATAAAGTATATATATTCTTGATCAGCATCAACAGTCGAGTCGATATAGTCATGTCCGTCTGTCCTTCTGTCCGTCTGTCTAACGGTCCGTGTAAGCGAAAGGTACTCAGAGATGGTAAGAGCTAGGGCCACCAAATGAAGACTCCCTATAATGTCAGACAGAACACGTTTATGTTAAAATTGTGCCACGCCCACTGTGGAGGGCGTAATTCATCAAAAACTGACAGCTCCTTTTATTTTGGCTTTTAAGTTTAAAATTTTATTTTTGTTATATCAACGGGTGTGAAATCATGCCCAGAAGCTAATCACCAACTTTCATCACGATTGGGCCATAAATAGTGAAGATATTAACAATTTTGTCCGAAGTATTCTATTCTATTCTATTTATAGAATTTATTAATGGTCAATTAATTCATTTTACATTTTCTCTGCAAGAATGTTTATTGAATTTCAATCATCTTCAATCCAATTTGCGGCGTGGTGGAAAAGATAAGTGCTCAGCAAGCGAAACGGGAGATCGAGGCTCGAATCTCGGTTCTGTCGATGTATAAATAATTTTTTTTTTTATTATTTTTATTTCTTTATTTTTATTTTTAAAATTGGTTTAAATCATATATCTTATTATATATGTATGTATGTAGCTGCCACAAAAACGATAGGTCGATATTTAAGGATAAGTATGAGAATTGCATGAGCATCACATCTGCGGCGTGCCGGGTACTGGGAACAGGGTAAAAAGGCTCGCAAAAACTATCGAAGAAGGCTCGCAAACGAAGCTTCTGCGAGCTATCGAGAACGAAACTTTCTCTGCCACAAACTGAGCGACGGGTGATAACTTTGCGGATCGTTTGCGAGTGTTTTCTCGATAGTTTTGCACGTAGATGTTTCACATAAGTATCGTTAGTAGAGATGGGCATGGGCCGTGTCCGTGCCGTGCCGTGCCTATTTAAAAAAATACGTGTTGGGCCGTGTTGGGCCCCTTATTAAAAATTGCCGTGTTTTACCGTGCCAAAGTCGGTAGGCACGGGAGTCACGGTAGGCACGGTACGGATTTTAAACTTAAATATGGTACTATCGATAAGTTGGCGTAGTCTTATCGCTTGTTTGTCAGCTTGAGCTGTAGAATTCATCGATGTATCGCACAATTTGCGAGCACTTACAACATCGATAGCACGATTGATGCCATTATAATAAAAAAAGTGACGCCATGAAGTGACAAAAATGAATAAAGTTTTTGTCCGTGCCGTGCCGTGCCTGTTTAAAAAAATCCCGTGTTGTGCCGTGTTGGGCCTCAGTTTTTACCAGCCGTGCTTGGGCCGTGCCGTGCCTCAAAAAGGAGGCCCATGCCCATCTCAAATCGTTAGCGATATTTTTTACGAGCTTTTGGTTCAGAGGGATATTACTCTGTGACAAAAAAAAATCAAAACAAAACATCTGGGATGGGACATAGCAAAGGTTGTAGGCATAGTTAAATAGAATTTTGTGGCATACTACTTAGAATTTTTTGAATCACATCGAAATTTTGAATTAGGGTAAAAAACCTGTTTTTTCCGACATATGGTCACTTTTACGCCCATAGCTTCGTCAAATATCCACTGATTTAAATTTTCTTACCAGTTTTGGAAAGAAGAAACTTAAGTCTTTAAACATGCCATACACGACTTATCAGGTTTCATTTCCAATATTGGAGTATTTGCTAGGTAAACAAATTTTTTTTTGGTTTTTTTTTACAATTTTTTGACTTTGGTGATGTTTTTGAACACTATTTTGGTATAAACCCCTTATACTTGTTATACCCTGTTCAAAAGTATGTAACAGGCAGAAGGAAGCATCTCCGACCCCATAAAGTATATATATTCTTGATCAGCATCAACAGTCGAGTCGATATAGTCATGTCCGTCTGTCCGTCTGTCTAACGGTCCGTGTAAGCGAAAGGTACTCAGAGATGGTAAGAGCTAGGGCCACCAAATGAAGACTCCCTATAATGTCAGACAGAACACGTTTATGTTAAAATTGTGCCACGCCCACTGTGGAGGGCGTAATTCATCAAAAACTGACAGCTCCTTTTATTTTGGCTTTTAAGTTTAAAATTTTATTTTTGTTATATCAACGGGTGTGAAATCATGCCCAGAAGCTAATCACCAACTTTCATCACGATTGGGCCATAAATAGTGAACATATTAACAATTTTGTCCGAAGTATTCTATTCTATTCTATTTATAGAATTTATTAATGGTCAATTAATTCATTTTACATTTTCTCTGCAAGAATGTTTATTGAATTTCAATCATCTTCAATCCAATTTGCGGCGTGGTGGAAAAGATAAGTGCTCAGCAAGCGAAACGGGAGATCGAGGCTCGAATCTCGGTTCTGTCGATGTATAAATAATTTTTTTTTTTATTATTTTTATTTCTTTATTTTTATTTTTAAAATTGGTTTAAATCATATATCTTATTATATATGTATGTTAGGGTGTCCCTTATTTGGTCAAAGTCAATATTTTTAAACGCATACGGGCTAGTTCTGTTCATTAGGTCCTAAAGCACTCAGAAATAAATTTTTACCTCAATCGGAGTATGATAACCCGTGCCGACTTGGATCGGAAAATTTAAAGATTATATGGGACAAAAAAAAATTTTTTTTTTTTTTTTAATTTTTTATTTTTTTATTTTGTTTATTAGGTCCTAAAGAACTCAAAACCAAGTTTTCACCTTAATCGGAGTACGATAACCCATTCAAATTTGCATCAAAACATGAAAAATCATCGAAAAATGTCTAATCAGTGTTAAAATACTGTTTTTTCATGTTTCGATGCAAATTTGAATGGGTTATCGTACTCCGATTAAGGTGAAAACTTGGTTTTAAGTTCTTTAGGACCTAATAAACAAAATAAAAAAATAAAAAATTAAAAAAAAAAAAAAATTTTTTTTTGTCCCATATAATCTTTAAATTTTCCGATCCAAGTCGGCACGGGTTATCATACTCCGATTGAGGTAAAAATTTATTTCTGAGTGCTTTAGGACCTAATGAACAGAACTAGCCCGTATGCGTTTAAAAATATTGACTTTGACCAAATAAGGGACACCCTAATGTATGTATGTAGCTGCCACAAAAACGATAGGTCGATATTTAAGGATAAGTATGAGAATTGCATGAGCATCACATCTGCGGCGTGCCGGGTACTGGGCCCAGGGTAAAAAGGCTCGCAAAAACTATCGAAGAAGGCTCGCAAACGAAGCTTCTGCGAGCTATCGAGAACGAAACTTTCTCTGCCACAAACTGAGCGACGGGTGATAACTTTGCGGATCGTTTGCGAGTGTTTTCTCGATAGTTTTGCACGTAGATGTTTCACATAAGTATCGTTAGTAGAGATGGGCATGGGCCGTGCCGTGTCCGTGCCGTGCCGTGCCTATTTAAAAAAATACGTGTTGGGCCCTTATTAAAAATTGCCGTGTTTTACCGTGCCAAAGTCGGTAGGCACGGGAGTCACGGTAGGCACGGTACGGATTTTAAACTTAAATATGGTACTATCGATAAGTTGGCGTAGTCTTATCGCTTGTTTGTCAGCTTGAGCTGTAGAATTCATCGATGTATCGCACAATTTGCGAGCACTTACAACATCGATAGCACGATTGATGCCATTATAATAAAAAAAGTGACGCCATGAAGTGACAAAAATGAATAAAGTTTTTGTCCGTGCCGTGCCCGTGCCGTGCCGTGCCTATTTAAAAAAATCCCGTGTTGTGCCGTGTTGGGCCTCAGTTTTTACCAGCCGTGCTTGGGCCGTGCCGTGCCTCAAAAAGGAGGCCCATGCCCATCTCTAATCGTTAGCGATATTTTTTACGAGCTTTTGGTTCAGTGGGATATTACTCTGTGACAAAAAAAAATCAAAACAAAACATCTGGGATGGGACATAGCAAAGGTTGTAGGCATAGTTAAATAGAATTTTGTGGCATACTACTTAGAATTTTTTGAATCACATCGAAATTTTGAATTAGGGTAAAAAAACTGTTTTTTCCGACATATGGTCACTTTTACGCCCATAGCTTCGTCAAATATCCACTGATTTAAATTTTCTTACCAGTTTTGGAAAGAAGAAACTTAAGTCTTTAAACATGCCATACATGACTTATCAGGTTTCATTTCCTATATTGGAGTATTTGCTAGGTAAACAAATTTTTTTTTGGTTTTTTTTTACAATTTTTTGACTTTGGTGATGTTTTTGAACACTATTTTGGTATAAACCCCTTATACTTGTGGCAACCTCGTCGACTCGATAAACCTTTTCGATGATATCGATAACTTTAGATTAACCACTCTCATTCTCAAGCAACTCACGAAGAGTACAGAACTGGATTAAATATTGTTAATTAGAAGTAAGATAAATTATATGAATAAATAAATATTATTCACAGTACATCTTACATTGGTGACCCCGAAGTTCCGATTCACGCAAAGTTTGCAGTAATCCTTCAACTACTTCGACAGAAGTACACAATTGCTAAAATTGGCTGACGCAACCGTGCACGCTTATTGCACACGCACACATTGCCAAGAATTGTGAAATAAGGCGCATTATTGCAAACTCACACAACGCGTTGAAAATGACCAACGAAACCGATATGGAGCAGAAAGCCGGAACCAGCGCCAACATTCATGAGCAAGGCGCACACGGCACATCCCAGATTCACGCTAGTCGTGAAATTTTTCGTGTCGGCGTCAAGCCGCCATCTTTTTGCAAAGAACAACCAGACTTATACTTCATACAAATGGAGTCGCAATTCGCAGTATCAGGTATATCTACTGACGCCACAAAGTATCACCAAGTGATCGCATCTCTGGAACCGCAATATCTGGTACACATTGCTGACATCATCCGAGACCCACCACAGGTCAGCAAATACGACGCAATTAAAACGGCTCTCATCAACGAGTATACTGATTCTAATCAGCGCAAGCTAAACAAACTCATACACGAGGTGCAGTTGGGCGATCTCAAGCCATCACAGCTGCTGAAGCGCATGAAGGATCTAGCAGGCACGCAAATTTCTGATGAGGCCATCAAATCACTATGGCTGGAACGTCTTCCAGAAAACGTTCGCGCGATCGTGTCTATTGTTGACGGCGACTCGGCCAAGGTATCTCTGCAAGCAGACAAAGTTCTGGAAAGTCAACGCCATTCAACAGTTTGCGCTCTACAAGAAAACGTCAGCGACGCCAAACTTCGTACAGAAATTGACGAGTTGCGCAAGGAATTGCGAAAACTTAAATCCGGATCAGCATCGAAGAACCAGTCACGCAGCAACTCGAAATCACCTGACCGCTCAACGTTCTGCTACTATCACGGCAGATTTGGGGCCAAAGCCAGACGATGCACAGAGCCATGCGATTTCAAAAAGCTCAATCCGGAAAACTAAGAGGCACTCTGTCAGAGACGGCGTACAGAGTGGGCGCAACCAGCCGTCGATTATTCGTCACAGACCAAGCAACAAAAGTCAGATACTTGATCGACACAGGCGCAGATTTCTCAGTTTTACCTCCCACAGATCGCAACGCTCAACCCACAAATTATTTATATGCAGCAAACGGCACCCCAATAAAAACGTTTGGCACTAAAATCGCTACAGTCAACTTCGGCCTGCGCAGAAAAATGGACTGGCAATTTGTCATCGCCGACGTCACAAAACCTATAATAGGAGCGGATTTCCTACACCACTACGGGCTACTCGTCGACGTACGCAGAAAAATCCTCAGAGACAGCTCTACAAAGCTGCACATACGAGGCACAACTTGCTGCGTAGAATTCGAAAAGCTGCACACTGTTTCCCCAATAAGCAGCGACCGCTTCGAATCACTTCTACGTGAGTACACAGACTTGACCTTGCCCTGCAAATATGCTACACACGATGTAAAAACATCAGTACAGCATCACATCTTCACAAAGGACCAGCCAGTGGTATCAAAAGCACGTCGATTAAACCCAGAGAAGTTAGCAATAGCTAAGAGGGAATTTGACTACATGCTCAAACAAGGCATTTGCAGTCCAAGCAGCAGCCAGTGGGCAAGTCCTCTACATATGGCACCCAAGAAGAACAAAAACGAATGGCGACCTTGCGGTGATTACAGACGATTAAATCATATCACAAAGCCTGATAGATATCCATTGCCGCACATTCACGACTTTTCGTACAAGCTCAATGGCAAGTCAATCTTCACAACAATCGATCTGGAACGAGCTTATCATCAGATACCAATCGCCCCAGAGCATCGCAGCAAAACCGCAATCATCACACCATTTGGCCTGTACGAATTCAATGTGATGACATTTGGCTTATGCAACGCAAGCCAAACGTTTCAGCGCTTCATGGACCAAATCTTTCGAGATATGGACAACGTCATAGTCTACATAGACGACATTTGCATCGCATCGCAAAACGCAGACGAACACTACCAACACGTCAAAGAGGTTTTCAGCAGACTGCGGCAGCACGGACTGCGCATAAACGCTTCAAAATGCATCTTTGGGCAACAGCAGGTAGATTTTCTTGGCTACCACATCACGCAATCCGGTATCACACCAACCAACGATCGGATACAAGCCCTCATTGATTTCAAGAAACCCGCACTGGCGCACGAGCTCAAAAGCTTTCTAGCAATGCTGAACGTCTACAGACGATGCTTACCCAACGCAGCCTTCAAGCAAGGGCAACTACAAAAGCTGATCATAGGCAACAAAAAGAAGGACAAGACGCCGATCGTATGGAATGCCGAAGCAGACCAAATGTTTGAGCAATGCAAAACCGATTTGGCACACATCACCACACTAACGCATCCTTCTGCAAATGCTAAGCTCGTGCTACACGTCGACGCGAGCAACTTCTGTGTTGGCGCCGCCTTGAACGAATTGCGAAACGGATCACTCAAGCCGCTCGGATTTTTCTCCAAGCGCATTTCGGAATCACAGAAAAAACAAAGCACCTACGATCGGGAGCTACTGGCAATTTTCCTGTCCGTCAAGTATTTCGCACACATGATCGAAGGGCGCAGCTGCACAATTCTGACCGATCACAAGCCGCTCACATTTGCTTTTCAACAAAATCCAGAAAAATCTACACCCAAGCAGACTCGACAGCTCAGCTTCATCAGCGAATACACGACAGACATTCAGCACATCTCGGGCAAAGACAACATAGTTGCAGACACATTGTCGAGAGTTGAAGCAATTTTTAACGATGACCAGATAGATTTTGAAAAGCTTGCTCTCAGCCAACAATCGGACGCAGAATTGACGGAACTAATGAAAAATTCTTCTTTACAGCTAAAACAGATTCAGCTCGGCGATTCAGAGACGTCCTTATACTGCGACATATCCTCAAGACGTATACGTCCATATGTCACACACGGTTACCGCAAGCAAGTCTTCAACTCTATCCACAGCTTATCGCACCCAGGAAAGCGCGCTACAGTGAAGCTCATCACCGAACGCTTTGTCTGGAAGGACATGAAAAGAGACATTGCTCAGATGGTAAACAACTGCATCAGCTGCCAGCAAGCCAAAGTCAGCAGACACAACAAAGCAGCGCTTCAGAAGTTCGATCTTCCCGACAAACGATTCGAGCACATAAACATCGATCTCATTGGACCTTTGCCGCTTTCCAACAACTTCAGGTACTGCCTCACATGCATCGATCGGTATTCACGATGGCCCACCGCAATTCCTATAGCAGACATGACGGCAGAGACAGTAGCCAGAGCACTCTTGCATGGTTGGATTGCGCACTACGGCATGCCGCACGCTATAACCACCGATCAAGGAAGACAATTCGAATCCAAGTTGTTTAAGGAACTCACGCAGCTGACTGGCTCCAAGCATTTGCGAACAACGGCATATCACCCGCAAGCCAACGGCATAATCGAAAGAATGCATAGAACACTGAAGAGTGCCATCAAATGTCACACTGATTCCAATTGGATCGACAGCCTTCCCATCGTACTACTCGGCCTGCGTTCAACATTTAAGGAAGACCTCAACGCCTCGCCAGCCGAAATGGTATACGGTACAACACTCAAGCTCCCAGGCGAATTTTTCGACGATCAAGCCGACAATTACATAGAGAGCGAATTTGTCAAACAATTACGTTCAACTATGTCACAGCTAAAGCCTGTAAACACGTCACACCATGACACCGCCAAAGTATTCATTCAAAAGGATCTCAAAACATGTACACACATCTTCCTGCGCGACGACACAGTCAAAGCGCCGCTCAAGGCACCTTACGATGGACCTTATCTAGTCGTCAGCCGCAACGATAAGAATTTTGTCATCGATATCAATGGCAAGCACAACACTGTCACCATCGACCGAGTGAAGGCAGCCCACATAAAAGCCGACGATTCAATAACACCTTCGCCTACATTATCACCTTCACCTGCAGCTAACGGCAACAAACAGCAGCCTGTTATTAAAACTCGAAGCGGGCGCGAGGTGCGTCCACCAAAAAAACACGTACATTTTGCACCTTAGCTGCAGCATCGGAGGGGGAGTGGTGTGGCAACCTCGTCGACTCGATAAACCTTTTCGATGATATCGATAACTTTAGATTAACCACTCTCATTCTCAAGCAACTCACGAAGAGTACAGAACTGGATTAAATATTGTTAATTAGAAGTAAGATAAATTAGATGAATAAATAAATATTATTCACAGTACATCTTACATACTTGTTATACCCTGTTCAAAAGTATGTAACAGGCAGAAGGAAGCATCTCCGACCCCATAAAGTATATATATTCTTGATCAGCATCAACAGTCGAGTCGATATAGTCATGTCCGTCTGTCCGTCTGTCTAACGGTCCGTGTAAGCGAAAGGTACTCAGAGATGGTAAGAGCTAGGGCCACCAAATGAAGACTCCCTATAATGTCAGACAGAACACGTTTATGTTAAAATTGTGCCACGCCCACTGTGGAGGGCGTAATTCATCAAAAACTGACAGCTCCTTTTATTTTGGCTTTTAAGTTTAAAATTTTATTTTTGTTATATCAACGGGTGTGAAATCATGCCCAGAAGCTAATCACCAACTTTCATCACGATTGGGCCATAAATAGTGAAGATATTAACAATTTTGTCCGAAGTATTCTATTCTATTCTATTTATAGAATTTATTAATGGTCAATTAATTCATTTTACATTTTCTCTGCAAGAATGTTTATTGAATTTCAATCATCTTCAATCCAATTTGCGGCGTGGTGGAAAAGATAAGTGCTCAGCAAGCGAAACGGGAGATCGAGGCTCGAATCTCGGTTCTGTCGATGTATAAATAATTTTTTTTTTTATTATTTTTATTTCTTTATTTTTATTTTTAAAATTGGTTTAAATCATATATCTTATTATATATGTATGTATGTAGCTGCCACAAAAACGATAGGTCGATATTTAAGGAAAAGTATGAGAATTGCATGAGCATCACATCTGCGGCGTGCCGGGTACTGGGCCCAGGGTATATTTCTGTCGAGTGCACTCGACTGATCCGCTTGTTTTATTATTAAAAAAAATACATTTTTACGAGTAAAACGTGAGTCTGTTTTCTAAAATCGGTCAATAATTAGCAAAGTTTTGATATATTTTCGGATTACGAAATTTGTGCAATATGTTGATGAATCGCGCCTTATAGCACTATCTACCATAATATTATTGAGCACTTTATAGAAAATTCTTACACAATTTTTTTTTAAAATGAGAGTGTATCTAAGTATGTATTGTAAATTTAATTAAAACATTTCAAGATACTTCAGTTAATTTGAATTTTTTAGACCACGTACTTTAAAAAAGTACAGTGGTCTATTAACTTTGTCACAAAAAAAAAGTGCGTAACAGGCAGAAGGAGGCGTGGCAGACCCCATAAAGTATATATATTCTTGATCAGCATCAACAGCCGAGTCGATATAACCATGTCCGTCTGTATTGACGCCTAGATCTCAGAGACTATAAAAGCTAGAGATTCCAAACTTGGTATGTAGGTTCGCCTATATTGCGCGCAGATCGAGTTTGTTTTAGATTTTGGCCACGCCCCCTTAAACGCACACAAATTATAAAATCTTAATTATAAGGACAAATTTAAAGATAGACATTCAAAGATAGACATTCCTTATTAAGCATAGACGAAGATATTGTTACTCTTCATATTTGCTGAAAATTTCATCGCGATCGGATAATAAACAGCGAAGATATTGAACAACTAAATTCTCTTTTATTTGCCATACTTTAGCAGCAACAAGAACAATCAATGAATAAAACTAATTACTTTTGACTTACCGTCCAGTAGCAATGAAATTTATTACTAGACAATGGATTTCAAAGAGCCACTGTGGCGCAACGTGTAGTGTCGTCCAGTTTTTTGCTTACATTGTCAGTTGTGTCAGGGGGTCCCGGGTTCGAATTCTGAAAATGGGTTCAAATTTGTTTTGTTTTTGTAATATCAATTTTTTTTGTGCTTTATTGCTATTTTATATAAACGTTGCATTTCCACCAGTTCAAAATGTTAGTATAATTTATTTGTCCAATAAAATTAATTTGTTAGCGATGATCCGCAAATGTTTTTTTTAATGTTATTCAATTTTAAAAGGATGTTGCCGAAATCATAACTGGAAAAGAATAAATCATTGTAGTCTTTACATATCTGCATTTTGCTTTCGTAATGTTGGCTCCAGTGGCCTAAGGTGCTAAGCTCTCAGTAAATAAGCAGTTTAGTCGCGGGTTCAACTCCCAGCCTGAGCAAATTTTTTAAATTTGTTTATTATTTGCAGACTTTTTAGATCATATGTAGGTCCCGGGCTCGAATCCTGGCTTGGACAGACTTTTTTTTTAAAGATTTATTAAAGTTTTCCTGAAATTTTATGTTAATGTTGTATTTACATCAATTCAATGTTAATATTTGATTTTTTTTTGGTTTATTATTAAGAGATGTGGGAAATGCACTTATCGCCGTCTCGCTTTCTCTTCTCAATTTATTTTGTGCATCTGTTAAATTTGATGATGTGCTTTTATAAATCATTTATAATATCTATAATGTAAATACATACATATAGTGACATATCTGCCATAGTAACATAACAAATCCGTCATTAAAACCAGGGTTTGAAAATGCTACGCTACTCCGTAGTATTTCGAATTGCTCTCGCTACCGCTCTCGATTTGAACAGAGCCGTAGCATAGCCATAGCCGAAAAATAAAAAAGGATTTGCTCTGCTCGGAGCGGAGTTTTGTCGCGTCAAAAACTATGCTATAGCTATAGCAAAAAAATTAAATTATATGCGCTACAGCTACGTAGCGGTAGCTAAAAAACTGAGAGCGAGATGAGAGCAGAGCAAATGCAATTTTTTTCATTTACTACGGCTCTCGTGTGATTTTGATTTTCCTACAATTCTGTGATCGTTTTCGGGCGTTTTCTTCCTTGAAACTGGTGTTGTCGGATAACCGTAATCGATTAAATCACGAAACTTTGGAAAATATACTTCTTGTCAAGCTTAATTCGACACACTTAGATAGTGCAATCGACAATTTAAGTTTATTTGAAGACGAGGATTAATTCATAAGTTTCCATTACGTAAAATTTGTTATTCCGATTTACTTATTAAAAACTTTGATTTAATTTAAATATTGTGAATGAATACACTACACATGAATAAAATTCAGATCACAAAATTGTAGGAAAATCAAAATCACACGAGAGCCGTAGTAAATGAAAAAAATTGCATTTGCTCTGCTCTCATCTCGCTCTCAGTTTTTTAGCTACCGCTACGTAGCCGTAGCGCATATAATTTAATTTTTTTGCTATAGCTATAGCATAGTTTTTGACGCGACAAAACTCCGCTCCGAGCAGAGCAAATCCTTTTTTATTTTTCGGCTATGGCTATGCTACGGCTCTGTTCAAATCGAGAGCGGTAGCGAGAGCGTAGCAACATTTTTGTAACTCTTGCTGCTACGGAGTAGTTTTTGCGAACCCTAATTAAAACAAACGATCTTTTGCAAAGCTTCACCTTCCAAAAGCTTATCTAAGACTGTTACGAAGCTTTTTCAGCCGGGGTCTGCGTCTCAGTCCGGCCAGGGTCTGTTTACATAAAATTTGTATAACATCTGGGACGACTGGACAGAGCGGCGGGAGCGTCAGCGGATAGGCTGACGTTTTCGCTCGAAAATCGGCTCGGATGACCTGGCTGCGAACCCAGGATTGGCCCAGGAGGACGAGGAGGGACTCCCGAGACCCGTTGCGTCGTTCTCCTCGAGCCTCCCCTTTCCAAATTTGAGACGCAAGTTCGTTCCAATCCGGCGGCGTTAAGGGATGCAGCCCAAAAAGGAGAAACCGTATGACGTTATCTCTCCTTCCGAGGATGCCCCTAACGTCGCGCAGATCCGGCCGCCTGGTCAGATCCGTGGGCAACGAGTCCGTATGACGGTAGCTCGGTCCACGGACCGGGCTCAAGTGTTCCCAGGCCTGGTCCCCGGAGAGGACCCCAGAATAGAAACGATAAAATCATATTTCTATCCCTGGGCCACCTCCGGTGGACCAAACCCGGCCGGTCGTTCCGAACATGCGTCCCCTCCTTGGGCTCGCATCAGGTCACCCGTAATGACCTGAAAAAGAAAGGGAAACGAGGAATAAAAACATGCCATCATCGTTAGTTAGTTGCTGTTTATTGCAACATGCTGGGGTTTTTCTTGCACCAGTATCCGCTGCTTGAAGAAATGCGGAGACGATAGCGATAGATGATAGCGCTGCGCTACGCTGTGGTTTTGTTGCTGTTGTTGGTTGGCTGCAAGTCTGCAGACACGTGCCCACACACACACAGGAGATTCTGCGGCGGCTGGTGGCGCTATAATGTTCTAGTTGTTGTTGCTGTTTTGGTGGATGGCGGCAAGCCTGCATACGCGCACACACACACACAAGAAATTCGGCGGCTGGTGGCGCGAAAATGTTGTAGTTGTTGTTGCTGTTCTTATTGGCAGCGTCGCACGTGGTTACTTTGCTGTCGTTTGTGTAAAATTCGCGAGGTTCACTGAAACACGTCTGTCTGCTACGAGCCCGTCAGAAAAGTGAAGTCCGCCGGCGAGTCGGAAATTCCACCATCTTTTTCTTCGTCGTTCACTGCTTGAACTAGATGAACGATCGCGCTCCAGTTCGTTGTTCCTTAGAACTATATGAACGAACGAAAAGGACGCGATTCTCCGCTGCGCTGGTTCTTCGTGATCGGTTGGGTCAACTGGCGTTGCCAATTGATCCATGTTGCCAGCTGATCCCTTTCTGGTCACACCAGCGTTGCCAATGTTGAAATTGCAAATACTGTGTGTGTTGTGAGGCCAGCAGAATGCTGCTTCACAAGACACATCACTTTTCAAAGCTTATCAAAGACACACTACTTTTCAAAGCCTATCAAGGAACCTCAAATGTAAACTTGTAGAACTCAAATGTAAACTTTAGAACTCAAATGTAAACTAACAGAATCGAAATAAGTAAACAATTGAAAACAAAGAGCAACAGATCTTTGAAGGTTTGCTGTGCCCAGATCACAAATCTTGTAGTTCGTTTTTAAGTTGTCTTGAACCAATAAAGTACATGATAATAAAATAAAAATATATCAATATTTTTTTTATTGATAATTAATTGATGAACAGTTAATTATATATCCTCAATATATTTGGTCGGAAAAATATATATTAAAATATATTAAATATTTATGGCGACTTTTATTATATTATTTTAAGCAGTGCACTATGGTCCAGATGTCGTTTTTTTGGCATAAAGTCTAATTGTAAAGCTAGAGACTTGAAACTTTACATGAACCTCAGTTAGACTAATTTAGAATTTAGAATTTTTTTTTTTTTGATTTGGATCACGCCTTCTTCTTCTCCCCCCATCCGACTATGAAAAATATATGTAAAATATTTTTATAAAATCCTAATGTAAAGATGGGGACTTGAAATTTGGAATAAATCTTAGTTAGGCTGAAGTCGAATTTATAATTTTTTTTGTTTTTCAGTTGTACCTTGTCTTCACCCCCCTTCTTTTTTCCTACTCATTGAAAAGTAAAAAAAATTTTTATAAACTTATATACACAGGAAAATATTTCATTCTTCGCATGTTTGCTAATCAGGCAAAAGTAGAATTTATAATTTTTTTAGTTTTTTAATTTGACCATGTTTTAGCCCCCCTCCCTATCTAACTACGAAAAAAAATCCGATTTTCTAGCAAAAAAATGAGAGAAAAGGGGGACGAACGGGGATGAGTTTTTGGTTTGTGGCTAAAGACAACACTCACAAGTACAATCTGGACCAATTAGTTGCTTTCAGCATGGAACAGCTTATTAGTTATATTCCACGAAACACGGAGAACGCATGTTAGTTTTCTAAAAAAATACACATAAATTGGACATTACACAACACTAAATCCCTAGGACTACACATAAAATAACAATATACATTAAATAGTGCATACCTTGAAGATTATTTTCCATAATTTAGTTGAATTTTTTGGACCACTTTAACGAGTGTGGCACAACGCAAAGTAACTAAATATTTTGGCGCAAATTTCTTTTCGGAAATCAGCTGATCGCTAGCTCACTTTTAAAAGCTCTCAAAAAGCTTTGGTGGCGCTTTTAAAGCTTTTAATTAAAATTTTTATAATGTATGATGAATTTACTTTAAGATTACAATAAGAAAACAACGATTTGAAAGGAATTCAAGAGACCTTTCCATTGATACCAAACTTTAACTGAAGTAAGTTCAAATTACGAGTAGATTTAACGTTAAGTGTTGTGTAAATACTTTTGACCACCTCTGTATTAACATCGAAAAATCTACTTTATGCCAAAATAAACGAAATCTGGACCATAGTGCAGTGTTTGCGTTTGCATAGTAAGTACGGGGTCTCCGACAGTCGAGTATGCTCGACTGTAGCACAGTCGACTAGTTTAATCATGTTTTGTGACAGTTTAAAGACATTTGTTGAACTTTTTTACAACGTTTGTGGAAATGCTACTTAAAAATGTTTGCTCGATCTTTTTCTTTTGAACTGATCATCATCGGTTTCTCGTTTAAGTGACCAGCAGTAATTCGTCATCATGTTGATTTTATCTTTGCCATCAAAGCGCTTTTTTTTAGTAGCGATTTCTTGGTGAAACCTTTCACCTTGTTCGTCGCTTAACTGGCCCAGATTATCTGGGAAGAAATCCAAGTGGGAATGCAAAAAATGGATTTTTATGGACATGTTGCAGCCCATTTCATTGTACGCACATAAAAAATGTTTTACATATGTAACATAGTCGGCGCTCCTGTTATTGCCAAGAAAATTATCACAGAGCGCAATATAACTTTCCCAAGCACGTTTCTCAACAGGGTCTAATTTTGTCTTGAAATCGTCACTTTTCATTAGCTTTCGAATCTGAGGTCCGATAAATACACCTAAACGTAGCGAAAAAGAATTAAAATCGATCAAATACTGCCAGCAATTAAAAAAAAAAAATACATCCCTGCCTTTATTTTTGCTTCACTTAGTCGTGGAAAAGTGGCTTTTAGATGATGAAAAGCTTTGCTTTCTACATCCAACTTCTTTACGAACTGCTTCATATAGCCCAGTTTCAAATGCAGTGGTGGCAAAATTATATTTTCAGAATTAACTAAAGGAATCCTTAAGACATTTTTTCTACCAATTTGTGGTAACGCACGTGGTGGCCATTTCTTGCGTTGATAGCGATTTGGTGCTCGGCTGTCCCATTCACAAAGATAGCATGGATACTTCGTCTTTCACCTTGCATGCCGAAGAGAATTGTCAACACCTTGAGATCTGCAACAATTTTCCATTTGTATGTTGCGTAGTTCACAAAATGGAGTATTTTTTCCATGACTTCAAAAGTTTCCTTAACGCCAGTAACGTACGCAATTGGGACTGAAATTGGGAAATTGGTTTTGGTAGTGCAATAAAAGAGCTTTTAAGCTTATACAAATAAAGATTATAAGTTTAATATTAATTAGTAAATACTAATAAATTTAAATCTTTGTACATACTTTTGCATGACCCATTAATGAAAAGTCTCCATTAATCGACATTGTGTTTGTGATCTAATGCAGGCGCGGTCAGTATAGGCTCTGGGAGCTATGCGGCAGCTCCTAACTTTTTTCGGCGCCGTGAAGTCGCACACAGGCAGCCCGTCATAAAAGCAATTAGACACGCTCAACTCGCGAGCAAGCTAGCAACAACAATGCACACAGGCAGCTCGAGTCGAGGCATTAGCAACAACAACGCACACAGGCAGCTCGAGTCGAGGCATTCGACGCTTCTTTTTGTACACTGAATGAAAAAATATATTAGGTATTGAGAAAGTGTAATTTTTACTAGTTGGTTTTTTTTCTTATAATTGTATTTTGTATTATTGCCTACTCAATAATTTTGTTTAGTGTATTTTTTGCTCACACATTTGAGTAGGTCGTGAAAGTAGGTAGAAACGAAAAGGGTTCTTGTTGTAGTTTTCATTGTAGTTGTTGTTGTGGTTGTTGTTGTAGAGCTCCCGAGGTCAAATTTTGCGCCCACCGCTGATCTAATGCATTAAATAATTTTGCTACATCTGCACAATACACAAACTCATTGTTATCGAAATCGGACTTAAAATTCTCTCCCAGTAACATCCTTTCGCTGCTCCTTCTATTTGCTGTTATTAAGAATTCAGTTTCTACCATATTCCACTGTTTAAGTCGTGAGCCACGCATTTCTCGTTGTCGGCACGACAAGTTCAAGTCCCGAACAAGATCATCGAATTCCTTTTTTGACATGATGTATCGATCTGCAGATTTGGATCCTGATGGAAGGAACTGTTCTGGGTTCCATGTTCATATTCATCAGCATCACTATCACACGACCTCATAACACAGGGGCTATCACTTGCGGCGATTGGTTTTATAATGGTTGAAACATCAGCGTACTTTATAGCCGTGCGTGTCTTAAAGCTGTGGCCAGATAAGTTAGTTTGGCAAAAATAGCAAAATTGGATATTAGAAATTTTGGGGCAAGAAAATGTTTTCGTCACTAGACTTTTACCTCGTAAAGAGGTTTTTTATGGGATATCAGAAATTTTTGAATAAGACATCAGAAATTTTTAAATTGCAAGATTTTTTGACAGTATAGCTTTGTCAACTTTGTTTATTGTTTGTACAAGCTACAAACACACATGCCCAGCGCAAAATCTATTAGCACTCTCAAACTCTGGCTGCTATGACACTTTGCTGCTGTTTATATATGGCTGCTACGACACTCAGTTGCTGTTTATATATTTCAGTTCACATATTTAGAAAACTGGTAATATCTTCAAACCAATCAACAAAAATTTATGTATGATATATCAAAAAACGCGAAATTTTACAATCTCAAATATATTGAAAATTAAAAAAACGTTAGCGGCATTTTCTCGAAAACCGCCAAAATGTGGAAAAAATTACCTTATTTCACCTATGTTCTTTAGAAAAAAAATTTTAAGGTATGTTTAAGAGCCCTTTATAAAACCTTTCCAACGACATATATATTATATCTGTAGCTTCTATGGTTTGGATACTATGGTGTTCTAATTTTTGCGGGTTTTAGTGATTTCCCGCTAAACTAGCGATTTTTCGAAAAGGTCGTAGAACAAAAGTTTCGAGATTTTTTAATGGGAACAACTCCTCATTCAAACTTTTAAGCTAAATCAACGATTTGATCCAAACAAACAAACAGACAAACTGACTTTTCATCTCATTTTCGGAAGGCCACTTTTCAAAATTAATTATCTTTTGAACCAGTGGTCGGATTTTATTGATTGAAGTGTCATTAAGGTGTCAATAAGGAGATCAACTCAATAACTGTACCATACAAAAAGCTCAATTCTCTCATTCCACTCGAGTTCGACAAAATTGAACTTACGCGGAGGTTAATACACATCATGAATTTAAATTATCGTCAAATGGCTTTTTTATTAAAAAAATGAATAACTCGATCAAAAACTACTGTATTTTAATAAACTTAACTAAAAATTAGGAGGCTAAGCTTTCAGCGATTGTAATGGTACAACCACTAAGCAAACAATACATAGAGACGTCAAACAAGCATTTTTGTGATATCATATTTTTTGTATAGCGTGCAACCCCAGAGCGACAGTCGTGTGGGGTGATATTGACCGCAGTTGGTAGATAAGGGGGTTGGAAGTGGGGGCACGCCAGCCGTCGTGGTGGGGGGTAGATAAGAAAAGGGGTGTGTGTGTATGTGTGTGTGTGTGTGTGTGGGTGTGGGTGTGTTTTTTTTTTTTTTTTTTTTTTTTTTAATAAAAAGAGTAACAGTGTAGGGAATAACATATGGAATTAAACAGGAAAGGAAAGAATCTAGCCCGCGGGACCGCCGGGAAGCAATACTTCACGGGATAGATGACGGCTGTGGCCGCTTAGTTTATAACTCCGTTGCGGAGTCTCTCCCTACGACGCAGTTCCATCATGACATTCGCTGCCAAGTTCGAAATGCTCCTCCAGGTGGCCTCATCGGCGAGCATATAAGCGATGAGGTTGTCGGGGGTCAATTGTTGTCTGCCTACAGCTGACAGACAACGATCTCTTTCAAAGAGTGGGCACTCAAAGAATGAGTGCTCAGCGTCTTCGATTACGCCGTGGCCACAGTGCTCACAAAATGGATCCGCGGCGTGCTTGAAACGGTGCAGATATGACTTAAAACAGCCATGTCCCGTTAGTAGCTGTGCCAGATAAAAGTTGAGCTGGCCATGTCGTCTAATCACCCAAGGTTTAAGATCCTTTATTAATCGGTGGGTCCATCTACCGTTGGGTGCACTATTCCAAATTGCTTGCCATTGGGATATTGTGACCTCACGCACAGTGCGGTTCGTCATGGTGCCAGATTGCCTTTCTGCGGCCAGAAGTGGTAGTGGTATCATCCGCGCAACTACCAGTGAGGCAGCCTCTGACACCGTTCGGAAGCAGGTAGCCACACGTAGTGCACAGCGCCTGTATGCAGCTTTGCAGCCTCTGCTGTACGATATCACATCCATTGCTGGTGCCCAAATCGCCGACGCGTAAAGGATGGTCGAGGTCACTACTCCAGCTATTAGTTTCCTGCTGCGCTCTTTGGGGCCCCTGGTGTTGGCCATCATTCTGCTGATGGCTGCCGCCACGGTCGATGCTTTGGCGCTGACATGCTCCAGGTGCTGTTTAAAAGTCAGTCTGTGATCCAGCATAACGCCAAGGTATTTGATGGCTGGTTTGGACTCTATACGAGCAGAGCCAACTCTCACCACAGCCTTTTCCACAATCTTCCTACTACTTATTAGCACCGCTTCAGACTTGTGTTCAGCCAGTCGTAGACCATTCTGAGTCAGCCAGGCGATGACCTCATCAATGGCAGAGCTGCATATTGCTGTAGTTTCCTCTAGCTTCTTCCCAGTTGACACCACAGCTATGTCATCGGCAAAGCCTACAATCGTAGTACCGTCAGGAAGGCCTAGTCGTAGGACTCCGTCATACATGACATTCCAGAGAAGAGGGCCGAGAACTGATCCCTGGGGGACTCCTCCGCTGATCCTGACCTGGCGTTCTCCTTCCTTAGTGTCATATATGAGCACTCTGTCCTGGAAATAGCTTGCTATTAGCTGGACAAGGTATGTCGGTATACTCCTAGCTATCAGAGCCTCAAGGATTCGACGCCAGTTTGCCGAGTTAAAGGCGTTCTTGATGTCAAGAGTGCAAACTAGGCAATACTGCTTTGTTCCGCCCGCCCATCTCGTTCCTTGAATGGCACGCCGAGCTATGTCAGTCACAGCTTGGATGGCATCAATTGTGCTGCGCTGTTTTCGGAAGCCGAATTGCTGCTCCGAGAGGCCATGAACCCTTGTAAGCTCGCACTCCAGACGGTTGCAGATGATCCTCTCAAGAATTTTTCCCATCGTGTCCAGCGTGCACAGGGGTCTATAGGAAGAGGGGTCATCGAGATCTTTCCCGGGCTTGGGAATTAGTACTAGACGCTGCATCTTCCATCTGCGTGGCACTGTTCCTTCAAGGATGCAATTGTTGTAGAGCTCAACAAATACTCCGGGATTTGCTGTAATTGCCGCTTTGATGGCTGTGTTCGGGATTCCATCTGGGCCCATGGCCTTGGCAGTCTTGATTTTTGACGCAAGATCAAGGACTTCGTCAGTGTTTGTAAGCCTCCTGGTTCCATGCTCTGTTGGTTGCGGCTGGAGAAGCGGTAGATCAAGTGGTGGCTGCGTCGGGAAAAGGGAGCTTATTATGCGCCCAAGTTGAGCTGAACAGGTTGGCATGGGTTGCCTTGCCAGCCTGCCCATGACCATCTTGTACGCCGCTCCAAACGGCTGGGCATCCGCAGCCTCACAGAGTTCCCGGAATAGTCGGGCTTTGCTAAGCTTCACCGCATCCTTGAAGATTTTTCGTTTCAGCTTGTAGGTTTGGGCGAGCGACTCGTAAGCTGGGAGAGTTCGATGTCTTTGACATTGACGCCTGGCCGCGTGGCATTCTCTCCGTGCTTTGGCGATGTCCTCGTTCCACCAGGCAACAGGGCGATGCGGGTTGCCACCCTTGCGAACCTTTGCCATGGACGCGTCACAGGCCCTAGTGATGACTTCTGCTATGGAATCGGCTGTTGAGTTGGCATCAGTACCGGCTCTGAGCCCCTGTATTGCAGAGAGGAATCGTCCGATATTCAGGCTCTCTGATTTGTATCCCAATCGACCGGGCTGGGAATGGTTTCGTCCGCTTCTTGACGAATTGAATTCAGAGATCACAGCCATGTGGTCACTGTGCGTGTAGAGATCAGCCACGAATCATCTGGAAATACGAGCAATCTCTGGACTGGCAAAGGTCAGGTCGATTATGGATTCCCTACCAGCTTTGCTATACGTGCTCCTTGAGCCGCTATTCAGCAGACAGACGTTCAGTGGTGCAAAGGTGTCCAACAGTATCGACCCTCTCGGCGTTGTCCTGCTACTGCCCCAATCCGTGGCCCAGGCGTTGAAATCGCCTGCAATTATTACTGGCGATTTGTCTTGCGTGTCCAATGCTATGTCATCCAACACAGCGCAGTATTCGGTAAGGGAAAGGCTTGGGGCAATGTAGCAGCTGTATATAAATACATTGCCACATTTTGCTCTAGCGAATCCCTTCCGAGCATATCGTTGGGTCAGCTGTTGTGGCGTACTCCCGCAACTCCATATTCCGGCACCCCCGTCTAAGCTTTGAAGCCAGACTCCGTCATCCTTAGCAGCGTATGGCTCGCTGATTATCGCTACATCGATGCTGCTCTCCCTGACCGTTTGTGCAAGCAGGTCTTGAGCTGCTCTGCAGTGGTTAAGATTGAGTTGGAGAATCTTAACCATTTTTGAGCGCATTTAATGCCTTCTTATACTCTGGGCAAGATCTGCTCAGAGTAGAGTGACAAGATAGGCTTGCATCTAGCCCCTGCCTCTTGCACAGGATGCACTGTGGTGGCTTCTCACAAGTCTTGGCTGAGTGGCCGGCACTCCCACACTTGAAGCAAGTATCCTTTGCGACGGATTGTTGGCTTCTACATCTTATGGCTGTATGGCCGAAGCCCATACACTTGAAGCACCTTGTGGGTTCAACCCTCTGGCGGATCTGGCACTGGTTCCAGCCTATTTGCACTTTTTTCAAGCCTAAGAGCTTCGTGGCAATACTGGACTGAAGCACAAGACTCGCAGTCTGCTTTCCGCGGTATGCTTTCCTCATCAGTGGTGCAACTCCAGTAGGTATATCGCCTTCGAACGACGCGAATAGTGCCATAAGGACCTCATCTGCGGTCGTAGTCTCATCTATGTTGTGCACCTCAATCATAATTGTCTCATGAACAGTTTTGACTAAGGCTTTTTCTGACAGCACAGCCTTTAAAGCCAATTGTAGCTGGTCTGTGGCTGGATCGTTCTGCTTCTGCATCCTAAGAATGAGTTCGCCTGCTGCAGACTTCCTGGTTCCCTGTACATTGCCTTTCAGGACTTGTAGCGAGGGATCTGCGTTCATCATCTTTAGCACATCAGCGTAGGGAGTCGCCTCTGTACACTTTACTATGATTGCGTCGGGTCTGCTTTTGGGCTTTGGTCTCGGCTTTTTTCTTTTGACTTCAGTCCAGTTAGTGGTGTTGCGATTCACGCTAACTGGCTCCTTTCGGGTTGGGTCCTTCGGCTTGATCAGGGGAGGTGCATCAGTGGCATTTTGTCGCTGCTTGCCCTTAGCAACGGGCGTGCTCCTGGGACTCTGTGCCTTTGCTCGGACGGGCTTTTTACGAGAGCTGCCAGATATGCGTTGCAATGCCTTGGGGGCGTCCAAGTTGCTCGGCTCACCTACCGAACTGGCTGTATTTTCCAACGTCTTGCCTTTCTTCGCTGACTGTGCCGGAGACGTTTGCTGGCTCCTGTCAGTCTTTTCGTAGACGGTAGCTACCGGCAAATGCCCTGGCGATGTTTGCTGGTTCTTGTCGACCTTACAGCAGATTGCAGTTGCTGGCTCCGTCTCAGTCCGTTCACGCTTGTTTGCTGTTATTTGCGAGTGCACGGCTACTTGCAGCTCCTTCATTCTAGCAAACATATTCTTCATTGCCTGATTGATGCTCCGTACCCTGTTCTCATTAACTTTAACGAGGAGGTCGTCCAAGAACCAGCAAACATCGCCAGGGCATTTGCCGGTAGCTACCGTCTACGAAAAGACTGACAGGAGCCAGCAAACGTCTCCGGCACAGTCAGCGAAGAAAGGCAAGACATTGGAAAATAAAGCCAGTTCAGCCAGTGCCACATCTGGCAACTCTCGTAAAAAGCCCGTCCGAGCAAAGGCACAGAGTCCCAGGAGCACGCCCGTTGCTAAGGGCAAGCAACGACCAAATGCCACTGATGCACCTCCCCTGATCAAGCCGAAGGACTCAACCCGAAAGGAGCCAGTTAGCGTGAATCGCAACACCGCTAACTGGACTGAAGTCAAGAGAAAAAAGCCGAGGCCAAAGCCCAAAAGCAGACCCGACGCAATCATAGTAAAGTGTACAGAGGCGACTCCCTACGCTGATGTGCTAAAGATGATGAACGCAGATCCCTCGCTACAAGGCCTGAAAGGCAATGTACAGGGAACCAGGAAGTCTGCAGCAGGCGAACTCATTCTTAGGATGCATAAGCAGAATGATCCAGCCACAGACCAGCTACAATTGGCTCTAAAGGCTGTGCTGTCAGAAAAAGCCTTAGTCAAAACGGTTCATGAGACAATTATGATTGAGGTGCACAACATAGATGAGACTACGACCGCAGATGAGGTCCTTATGGCACTATTCGCGTCGTTCGAAGGCGATATACCTACTGGAGTTGCACCACTGATGAGGAAAGCATACCGCGGAAAGCAGACTGCGAGTCTTGTGCTTCAGTCCAGTATTGCCACGAAGCTCTTAGGCTTGAGGAATGTGCAGATAGGCTGGAACCAGTGCCAGATCCGCCAGAGGTTGAACCCACAAGGTGCTTCAAATGTATGGGCTTCGGCCATACAGCCATAAGATGTAGAAGCCAACAATCCGTCGCAAAGGATACTTGCTTCAAGTGTGGGAGTACCGGCCACTGCAGCCAAGACTTGTGAGAAGCCACCACAGTGCATCCTGTGCAAGAGGCAGGGGCTAGATGCAAGCCTATCTTGTCACTCTACTCTGAGCAGATCGTGCCCAGAGTATAAGAAGGCATTAAATGCGCTCAAAAATGGTTAAGATTCTCCAACTCAATCTTAACCACTGCAGAGCAGCTCAAGACCTGCTTGCACAAACGGTCAGGGAGAGCAGCATCGATGTAGCGATTATCAGCGAGCCCTACGCTGCTAAGGATGACGGAGTCTGGCTCCAAAGCTTAGACGGGGGTGCCGGAATATGGAGTTGCGGGAGTACGCCACAACAGCTGACCCAACGATATGCTCGGAAGGGATTCGCTAGAGCAAAATGTGGCAATGTATTTATATACAGCTGCTACATTGCCCCAAGCCTTTCCCTTACCGACTACTGCGCTGTGTTGGATGACATAGCATTGGACACGCAAGACAAATCGCCAGTAATAATTGCAGGCGACTTCAACGCCTGGGCCACGGACTGGGGCAGTAGCAGGACAACGCCGAGAGGGTCGATACTGCTGGACACCTTCGCACCATTGAACGTCTGTCTGCTGAATACCGGCTCAAGGAGCACGTATAGCAAAGCTGGTAGGGAATCCATAATCGACCTGACCTTCGCCAGCCCAGAGATTGCTCGTATTACCAGATGGTTCGTGGCTGATCTCTACACGCACAGTGACCACATGGCTGTGATCTCTGAATTCAACTCGTCAAGAAGCGGACGAAACCATTCCCAGCCCGGTCGATTGGGGTACAAATCAGAGAGCCTGAACATCGGACGATTCCTCTCTGCAATACAGGGGCTCAGAGCCGGTACTGATGCCAACTCAACAGCCGATTCCATAGCAGAAGTCATCACTAGGGCCTGTGACGCGTCCATGGCAAAGGTTCGCAAGGGTGGCAACCCGCATCGCCCTGTTGCCTGGTGGAACGAGGACATCGCCAAGAGCACGGAGAGAATGCCACGCGGCAAGGCGTCAATGTCAAAGACATCGAACTCTCCCAGCTTACGAGTCGCTCGCCCAAACCTACAAGCTGAAACGAAAAATCTTCAAGGATGCGGTGAAGCTTAGCAAAGCCCGACTATTCCGGGAGCTCTGTGAGGCTGCGGATGCCCAGCCGTTTGGAGCGGCGTACAAGATGGTCATGGGCAGGCTGGCAAGGCAACCCATGCCAACCTGTTCAGACTCAACTTGGGCGCATAATAAGCGCCCTTTTCCCGGCGCAGCCACCACTTGAACTACCGCTACTCCAGCCGCAACCAACAGAGCATGGAACCAGGAGGCTTACAAACACTGACGAAGTCCTTGATCTTGCGTCAAAAATCAAGACTGCCAAGGCCATGGGCCCAGATGGAATCCCGAACACAGCCATCAAAGCGGCAATTACAGCAAATCCCGGAGTATTTGTTGAGCTCTACAACAATTGCATCCTTGAAGGAACAGTGCCACGCAGATGGAAGATGCAGCGTCTAGTACTAATTCCCAAGCCCGGGAAAGATCTCGATGACCCCTCTTCCTATAGACCCCTGTGCATGCTGGACACGATGGGAAAAATTCTTGAGAGGATCATCTGCAACCGTCTGGAGTGCGAGCTTACAAGGGTTCATGGCCTCTCGGAGCAGCAATTCGGCTTCCGAAAACAGCGCAGCACAATTGATGCCATCCAAGCTGTGACTGACATAGCTCGGCGTGCCATTCAAGGAACGAGATGGGCGGGCGGAACAAAACAGTATTGCCTAGTTTGCACTCTTGACATCAAGAACGCCTTTAACTCGGCAAACTGGCGTCGAATCCTTGAGGCTCTGATAGCTAGGAGTATACCGACATACCTTGTCCAGCTAATAGCAAGCTATTTCCAGGACAGAGTGCTCATATATGACACTAAGGAAGGAGAACGCCAGGTCAGGATCAGCGGAGGAGTCCCCCAGGGATCAGTTCTCGGCCCTCTTCTCTGGAATGTCATGTATGACGGAGTCCTACGACTAGGCCTTCCTGACGGTACTACGATTGTAGGCTTTGCCGATGACATAGCTGTGGTGTCAACTGGGAAGAAGCTAGAGGAAACTACAGCAATATGCAGCTCTGCCATTGATGAGGTCATCGCCTGGCTGACTCAGAATGGTCTACGACTGGCTGAACACAAGTCTGAAGCGGTGCTAATAAGTAGTAGGAAGATTGTGGAAAAGGCTGTGGTGAGAGTTGGCTCTGCTCGTATAGAGTCCAAACCAGCCATCAAATACCTTGGCGTTATGCTGGATCACAGACTGACTTTTAAACAGCACCTGGAGCATGTCAGCGCCAAAGCATCGACCGTGGCGGCAGCCATCAGCAGAATGATGGCCAACACCAGGGGCCCCAAAGAGCGCAGCAGGAAACTAATAGCTGGAGTAGTGACCTCGACCATCCTTTACGCGTCGGCGATTTGGGCACCAGCAATGGATGTGATATCGTACAGCAGAGGCTGCAAAGCTGCATACAGGCGCTGTGCACTACGTGTGGCTACCTGCTTCCGAACGGTGTCAGAGGCTGCCTCACTGGTAGTTGCGCGGATGATACCACTACCACTTCTGGCCGCAGAAAGGCAATCTGGCACCATGACGAACCGCACTGTGCGTGAGGTCACAATATCCCAATGGCAAGCAATTTGGAATAGTGCACCCAACGGTAGATGGACCCACCGATTAATAAAGGATCTTAAACCTTGGGTGATTAGACGACATGGCCAGCTCAACTTCTATCTGGCACAGCTACTAACGGGACATGGCTGTTTTAAGTCATATCTGCACCGTTTCAAGCACGCCGCGGATCCATTTTGTGAGCACTGTGGCCACGGCGTAATCGAAGACGCTGAGCACTCATTCTTTGAGTGCCCGCTCTTTGAAAGAGATCGTAGTCTGTCAGCTGTAGGCAGACAACAATTGACCCCCGACAACCTCATCGCTTATATGCTCGCCGATGAGGCCACCTGGAGGAGCATTTCGAACTTGGCAGCGAATGTCATGATGGAACTGCGTCGTAGGGAGAGACTCCGCAACGGAGTTATAAACTAAGCGGCCACAGCCGTCATCTATCCCGTGAAGTATTGCTTCCCGGCGGTCCCGCGGGCTAGATTCTTTCCTTTCCTGTTTAATTCCATATGTTATTCCCTACACTGTTAACTCTTTCTGTACTCTTTAATAAAAAAAAAAAAAAAAAAAAAAAACACA
>JBAMBL010000295.1:0-30930 GCA_037043405.1 Drosophila subquinaria | reverse complement strand
ATTTCAAATTTTGTGATTGTGATGACTGAAAATTCATCACCAAAATAGTACGCTGAAATTTTCTGATTGTGATGCTTTGTTATCGATACAAGCACATACATGATTACTGATTGATTAGTTCTGGTGAACGCGGCCATTGACTGTGAAAAAGGGGGTCAAAATCTCCCAAAAAGAAAACTGTTCTCTCCTACGAATTGAGTGCCAGGAGGACAGAGCTCGTCGGCTAGAGCTGCCTCTTAGATTCTCAAATCCAGAGCAGGAAGTCGGGGCCGTTTTGCCGGAAGAGTTCTCCGAGGAAGTTGATCGAGAAAGACGCTCTTTAACCTTCTTCGCTTAGAATTATGTTCATCAAAGCTGAGGGCATTAGCGAGAGTGTTGATATGCCTGGCGTGCCTCTTATTTTGGCGAGAAGCTGAGGAACTTAGTATAATTTCGATAGCAGGGGTAATTTTTAGGTCTCTCATAAGATCCGAGTTGCGAGCGAACGGGAATCCACCGGCAATTCTTCTCATAATTTTGCAATCGGTGGCTTGAATTTTTCTTAGAGGATAAGGAGCAGCTGTAACCCAAATCGAACACCCATACCTCCAAATAGGCTGTAAGTTAAGAGCGTCAGAGAGCTTCCAAGCCATATTCTGCAAAATCAAAGCTAATGTAGCTCGTGTTGACGGCGACACTTTTAAAATAATTGCTGAGACTATTGAATTCTCCCGATTAATTTCAGTAAATTTCAGCTCGGTTTCAAAACGAGTGGAAAAATAATAGTAAAATTTTAGTCCCAACTTAGATTCACTTAAAAGCTAGCAATATTAATATACATACATATTTAAATAATTTAAAAAAAATGAAAAAGTACTTAAATTGATTGAAATTATAAAATTATTTATAGGTCTTAAATTATCCAAAATCTCTTAAAATGTATCCCTTGAAATTGGAAATTAAATTTAAGTGAAATTCAAGCGAAAGCGATTTCTGTGGCACCCCCGATAATGTATTATTTGATTGCTCAACAGCTTTTATCGTGGAACTAAAGCAGCTGTAGCTGGGGGCACGACTATGATAAGTGAGTCCCCTCAAGATCAGCTCAAAATTTGAATATTATAAAGATAATTTTTTTTAGTTGATTGTGTTCTACCCAAGAAACATGAATCGTTGGTCGAAGCCTATGACAAGTGGCGCAGCTGGGCAGATCCAAAGGTCTGCTGTGATTATGGTCTCCATGTGGGCATTACTTGGTGGTCCAAGTCGGTGTCTGATGAGATTGCCATACTATGCAAAGAACTGGGCGTCAATTCGCTCAAAATGTACATGTCCCATAAAGGCGCCTATATGTTGAACGACGCTGAGCTTTTAGATGTTTTCGAACGAATTCGAAGCCTTAATGGTGTGGCAATGGTAAGATGACAATTTGATCATGTCAAGTTCAATTTTTAGCATTTCTTCACACATTTCTAGGTGCATGCTGAGAATGGTGACATTATTGCGAAGAACACTAGTCGTTTGTTGGCCGATGGTATTCGTGGACCCGAGGGTCACGAGCTGTCCCGGCAGGAGGAAGTCGAAGCTGAGGCTGTGCAACGAGCTTGTACTCTGGCTCATCAGGTTAGTTAATATTTTTCTAAGAGTCTTTGTTTAAGAGTATAACTTTTAATTTATTATAATTTTTGTGTACGAATGCGAAATGTGTAAATCAATCAATATATATCCTTATCCTGAAGATTGTATGTCTTATAATGCGAGCAAATCCATAGATATAGATTTAAATGCGATGGTAGATGGATCTTTTGATGACATCAAAGTTCCTGATCAAGCTTCTGGCAAAGTAAGTTGCCCAGAAAACTTGTCCTTTGATTTGACTTAAAACATTAACGCATTATAATGTCAGCTTTCCATATATCTCTGTTAAACATCATATATTTTATTCAAGAATATAAAAAAAACTCGCAGCTAAAGTAAGACTATTTTCTTCAATGTCCAATAATCACTGCTTAGATGAAGACGCCTTTATATGTGGTCAGCATCACAAGCAAATCCTCTGCTGAAATTCTGGGCCGTGCTCGTCGCAGTGGATTCTGTGTGTTTGGGGAAACTCTGGCGAGATCCATTGGCCTCAGCTTGAGTGGTGTGCGAAAGTCGGAGCGTATCTATTATATCACTAGCCCACCCATTCGCATGTCGCCAGAAACACCAAGACAACTGGTGAAATCTTTGGCATAGTAAGCATAATATTTGATTAAACTATTTCTGGATAACGATTATTTACGCCTTTTTTAACAGCGATGATCTGCAGGTGACAGGAAGTGACAACTGCAGCTTTAATAGGAATCAAAAGGAAATTGGCTCCAACGACTTTTCGAAAATCCCGAATGGCGTTAATGGAGCTGAGGATCGTATGTCGCTGGTGTGGGAGAAGGGAGTGCATCAGGGTCTGCTCGATCCGTGCCGATTTGTGGCCGTAACTAGCACAAATGCTGCGAAAATCTTTAATATTTACCCTCAAAAAGGAAGAATTGGTACGTTTTGAAATACAAGATATACGGGTCTGTTCCGAATTCCGAAAACGAGTCGATTTGCCACAAAACGTGTTGATTGCTGTTCCGAATTCCGAAAATCGACAATAATTGTCGTTGTTTAAAACGTGTGCTGTGGAGTCACAGAATTTAAAAGTAAATGTCATTTAAAGCTTTAAAACGAATACCTAAAATTATTAACTGAAAATTAAAATAATTTTGGAAATTTTTAGAATCGATTAACATCACTACTTCAAGCTTAAATAGTTGAAGTATTTTTTAATAGAATTTTTTTAAAAGCATCTATAAAATATTTTATAAAAAACAAAACCGAGCCGTTCTCAATTCCACTTTAATTTTTGTTATCGATACTAACTCTCGCAATCAAAAGCTTCTAGAGTTGCTTCAATTGAATAAAAAAATTCAAACAACGAAGCTTTAGTCTAATTTACCTTCTATCTGCTATATTTAACCTGAAATACGTAAAATGAATTTTCAAAACGTTCTCGAAACCAAATTTGAAAAGTAAAAACAAGTGCATTTCCATCGGAATTGGATACAGCAAATAGTAAAACGTTCGTTTCCGGTTCGTTTTTAATTTTTGAAAATGTTTGGAATATGGATCAGGCCTGATAATGTAGATTTAGATATAGTAGCTATGAGATGCACTTAGTAGTTGGTTAATTTAGGGCTTTAAATGTATATTTAACACATATATTATACAAGTTCGTGAATCTTTTTAGCTGTTGGCTCGGATGCTGACATCGTCATCTGGAATCCACAGGCCACTCGCACCATTTCCAAGGACACCCATCATCATGCTAGCGACTACAACATATTCGAGGGCATGACCGTGCACGGTGTGCCTGAATACGTTTTGGTGCGTGGCCGAGTCTGTGCCGAGAATGGCGTTGTGCGTGTCGCCGAAGGATTTGGCCGTTTTATTCCCATGTCCGTGCGACCGCCCTTCGTCTATGACATTATCGAGGGAAAGGTGCAATCATCTGAGGAGCCGCACGAGGAATATCAAAATGGCAGCATGGCCAAGAAGTTTGCCGAGTTGGACATTCAAATTCCAGCCCATGAGCCAATCTCTGCTATGCTCGCTGGCAATTTACCAATGCCAGCAGAGGGTTCTATCTGTAGCACACCCTCTGTGCGTGGTCGCGTTGATGGCAAACGGGATATGCAGGAGTCTTCCTTTTCCATTAGCGGTTAGTTAAATCGAACTCTCTTCAAACCCTTTCTGTTATATTGATAAACTGTTTTATTTATTGCAGAGGAATTGGATACTATAGGTGTACGATCGTGCATCAAAGTAAAGAATCCTCCTGGCGGCAAATCATCTGGATTTTGGTAGACGGCGATATCACGCTGCAAGTCGCACAAAGCGGACGATTTCAGCTAAAATCAGCGCTCATTTGCATTTGCATTTGCATTTATATAGTACTCATCAATTAGCCGCAATATGTATTATTTAATTTTATTAATGTTTGTCATTATTTTGTTGTTATAAATAGTTTAATCGCACTGAATTAGTCGAAATTCTATATTAACGTAGTTTCAAATGTTGAGAAATCTGTGCTCTAGACTTTCTCTTGTTAAGACTTACACGATTTCCAAGTGAACCATTTACTTGGGTCTTTAGTTGACTTTAATGATTCAGTTTCAAAAATGTATTGTTGAATTTAAAATCTAAATACTTTTAATTCTTTTCGATATACATTCTGAATAATTTTGACAAAATGCAAGAATTTCAGGATTAAATTCCTGGTCAATTTTAAAAACAAAAATTTTCTACGATGAGATCAATCTCTTTAAAACAAATCCACCGAAATGTCATGAAATCACAAACTATATCGTAAGGCAATCATTTAAGGAAAGATTGTTTGCCCTTTTTTGAAGTTTTCAATTGAATAACTAAATCAAATTTCCCATTATATGGTTGAATGTCTATCTTTCAAATAATGAAAATGAAATCAATTGTTTTAATTTAATGTTACGTTGTAGGTATGCACTCTTTATTTAAAAATTATGATTGACAAACTATGAAAAATCAAGTGTTTCTTTCAAGTACATATATTAAATCAATATAAGTATTATAATATACATTTATTTATGCTGGATACATAATTACAATGTTTTTATTTAATTTTTGTTGTATTTATTTGTTTAATAATATACATTAATCATTCCGTTGCAAATAAAATACACCTATGCTATCTGCTTGAACAGACCATTTGCGTAAAGTATTTAACAAAAAATTCAATAAAGTGGTCAATATAAATTAATTGTTAAGTTTTAATTAATTGCTGCATTAGGTAAAGTATAGGTGGAGGTGTTAAATTTGAAGTAATAATTTAATTTTCATTGAATTGATTAACTTATCAGAATTAAAATACATTTTATTCGTTTTGCCAGCCTGCCTGCGTTGATCTACACTTAATTACATTTTCTTTAAGCAAAACATTATTTATCATCATTAAAGGAGTCATATGAATAAACAAACTAATCAACTAATTTTGTGTATATTTTAACTGTTTACTTGTTATTGGTGCATTGAATGGGGCGAGGGGAAAAAAGAAGGGAGATGAAGGAGACAAATTTACTTCTTAAGAACTATTTTCACTTCTGTATTGGCTTAAACACTAAAATCATTCGTAACGTAACCTAAAATTGACTTAACAACTAAACTTCAATCAATGTAGCAATGACAATTTATGTATTTGCGCTTACGGGCGGCGATTGTGATTTCGATGGAGGCGTAGGAATGCATGCGGCCGTTAAACGATGTTGCGTGATTTGTAAAGAAAACGCTGTCAATAAATTTACAAAATTTATTATTATATTTATTTATTGCTGAGAGAAAGGCAATATTTTGTTGAAATACTTACCGCGCCCCACCCTCACCCTACGTCTGCTTATAGCTTCTTTAAATATGCGGCACATTTGACAGCGCTGCTAACTTGGCCCGTATTCAGCAGACTTAAGTTCTTGTGCTTAGCGCGGAATTTCTTTACGTAGGCATCAATCAAATTTTTGATTTTGTGTGGATTTATTTCACCAGAGCGACTGTGACAGATCTGTAAATTAAATTCAATAATCAATCAATTAACATGGTATTGATGATGATAGACAGACGGAACATACTTTTGGTACAGCGCGTCGCATAATATCCTTGTAATCTTCTTTCGTAATCACTTTTTTATTGAAATGCGGTTTTAATACCAATTTCACTTCCTCGACAACACGTTCCTGGCGATTCAACTTAGTTATAAACTGTAAAAAGATTAATAAATTATATTTGTGTCATTGAATATTGATAAATGAAATTGATAAATTAGCTACAAAGTTTTTATATATTCTTATACGATTTTATACATTTATTCCATTATTTCAAATGCACAAATTACTTTACTTTTAAAAAAATATTAATTAAGGCAGTATTCTGGTTTAGAAATTAAAAAAAAACTTTTTTTTATATTTCGAAAGTTTAGGCCAGGGGTGCCCAAAGCTGCCTTATGGATGTGCACGCACCAATACAAATAAAAAATGCGCACGCACACATGAAACGAAAATAATTTTTTATTTCAATGTGTACACAGAAAAAAATAGGAACATGTTTCTTCAAAAAAAAAACACACGCGTGACACGTTTCACAACAAAGTAAACTTCTTCTTTTTCGGTGTACACCAAATGATAAGACAACAACAAAACACATTCGGATTAGCAAAAGCAAATCGATGCAATGCAATTGTTTTTGTTTTGCCAGCAACGAAGGTCGACGGAAAGCGGACAGTGAAAAATTTGTTCTTGTTTTGCCAGCAACGAAAGTTGACCGAAAGCGTAATGTGCAAAATTTGTTTGTGTAATTTGCAATGTGCGCCAGAAGCTTACCAGTGTGTATTCTCACACACTTGCCATATCCTATGTGTAAAACAAAAACAAATGTGCTCTGTGTGCATAGGCGCTGGGCATCCCTGGTTTAGGCATTCAAGAATATGCCATTAAAAGGATTTTTCAAAATTCCTATTATTTCATGAGTTACTGCCGTTTTCGTGACGTGGCATCGGCGCCGGTCCGACCGCTCTCAAAACTTTGAACGTTAACCACGATTTCTCAAGTTCTACTGGTTACCTAAAATTTTTTGAGAGTCTTCTTTTAAGTCTTGTCTATAGCTGGAACTAGCCCCGTCCCCAAATTAAATTTTTACTATTTTTAAAAAATTCGAAACATTCCAAAAATGTGGTACAAAACTTGTTTCTTTTTCAGATAGTCGCCATTTTGTGAAAAAAATGTTTGCCAACTTTTCCGTAGTTCCAGACATTGCGACGTTATTCTAGAATCTAGATTAATAATCTTTTTTGGTTTCAGATTGCTACAAGGGTTTAAATCATGGGTATCGTCGCGTGTCAATTTTTTGAGACCCCTCACTTCATCAGCTGCTAATTTTTGAAATTAATAATTTTTTTTTTTTTTGTATTCTTCTGAGGTTAATAAATAACTAATAAAAAAATGGATGTTAAAAATATTAATTGCCTTCTTTTCACGACACTTTAAAAATTACCTAAAATTTATGCCTCTAGAGTAGAAAACCCCCACAAAATTTGATATAAAAATGATTCTAAAGTTCTTATTTAAAAACGATAAAATAAAATGGACACAAATAGAGTAACATTCAGATCCACTTTCAACCATATAGAATAAGGGTCTGTAATCCTTATGTGTTATTAAAAAAATTAAATTAAAAATGATTAATTTAAATTTTTATTGATTGTCTTACAAAACAATGATTTTTTTTTTCGTTATACCTTATTTCTCAACCAATAATTAGTATTTTTGAGCAAAAAAATTAAAATGAAAGAACAATCATTATTTCTTGAGTTTTATATTTTGCTCACTTATTGTTTGTGGTTGAGAAGTAAAGTATAGCTTATAATTAATCATTATTTTGGGAGCAAATCTATAAAACTTGAAAAATTTTTAACAATGGTGTAATGCATAAATGAGCCTCTCTGTGTCTCAAAGTTATTATAAGTGAATGATTTTTTCATTACAAAAAAAAAAAACAAAACATATTTATTATTTGCAGTCCCTGCTAAGAATTTAAATTTTAAACAAAAAAAAATGTGCGTAAGCTTTGTAGTAAGAACTTGGTATTAATTATCTGGACTCACCCTATCATTGTTTTGTTGATCAACCGCCGAATTGGGTACATCGTCATATAATTTGCCATGGTCCTTGACCAATTTGCTACCTGTAATCAAAAATAAAGTAAAAATGTCAATGACATGTAAAAATTTGTAATTGTTTTCACTTTTCAAATTGGAAAACCGACAATCCCGCTAAAGAAATGTTATTAGTTACATAGATAGCTTGACAAAATAAGAATTAAAATGACAACAGTTAAAAATCGGACGAAAGCTAAATTTTTGACTCCGCCTCTCGTATAGTAAAAAACAAAATACTGGAAAAGTCCAATTAAAGTAGTTTAACTTGTGTTCCCAGCTTGCATTATATCTTTGCATACATTGCCCAGTTTTTAGAAGTGTTTTTAGATAATAGTGAAAGATCACCAGAGGGAATTTAATTCGACGCATTTCCGCGAAAGTTTCTCGAAACTGAGATCTTTTTTCAAAATTATAAATAAATATGATGTAAAAGTTTCAAGTAATCACAATAAGAGAAATTACAAAAACTATTTGTTCTAAAAGTTTTTTGGTTTTTGTAAGAAACGAACAATCTGCGGAAATGCGTCGATATAGTCAATAGGAAACCCACCTTTGGCTTTCGATTTACGTTCACTTTTGTTATTAGCACGTTGCTGCTTTCTGCCTCCCGCATTGTTGAATCGCGATGATTGGCGAATTTGTCCCACGGGCGAACTGCTGCCAAAGAGATTGTCGAACATCTCAGTTTTGCCGCTGCCTTTGGAACGTCTCATGCCGCCAGCTGCGTTGCCATCTGGCGGTGGCTCGAACAAATCTTCATAGTCAGCCGAGCCGGGTGAATATGGACTTTCAATGTCCATATTGAATGAGTCATCCAGTCCGCCAGCCGCTCCTCCAGATCCAGCTCCGGCAGTATTGCCATTCCGTAAAGTTCCAACACCCGTTGGCATATTGCCAATTCCACTGCTGCTGCTGGCCACACTGCCTCCAGTTTTGGGCAGTGTTGTTAGCTTCCTGGCCAGCGTTGTCGGGGGACTCGAGATAACTGGTATATGCTGGGATGTGGACACCACAGTACTGCTTGAGAGCAGGACATTGGAGAGAACAGTTATGGTATTGGCACTATCCGTAGGCTTATCATCTGCGCAGGAAACCGCCGCCATCGAGCTGCTCTGATACTGAGTTGACGCGACATCGCACGACTTGTTGGCCAGCTCCTGTTGCATGCTGTTGCTGGACTTGCTCATCAGCGCCATGACCAGACCCACTGGATTAATGGCATTCGCATTCGTTTGCGCATTGGCATTGCTAGAGCCGGATAAATTCGAGGTGCTTGCATTGCCATCCGCCAGCTCATCGCTGTGGCTGTCGATTTTGTCAACTGGACCACCGCTTTCAGTGCTGGTCTGCAGCGTCATTGGCTCCAGGTTCTGGGCTGGCGTTGGCGTAGGAGAGCGCGGCGATAGGGAGGGTGATTTGGTTGGCTCAAAGGGATCGTAGGCATCGGGCGAGCATGGACCCGACTCGGGTGGCGTATTGGGGCCAATCTTCTGGCTCGAAATCAGGCCATCATTGACATGCGGCTGTTGTGGCTCCCCATCAACAGGATTCCGCATGGAGCACACCGTCTCCATTTCGTCCGCCGAATGAATGTCGTCGGCGTCATCGTGCAGTGGATTATTCCGCACTTTGTGCTGCTTTTTGGCGGGTAAATTGAACTTGACAAGATGCGGCTCTGGCGGCGTCTTCGGCCCGGTCGTTTGAGTCAGATTTTCGTACGACGTCTCCATGATGGTTTCCAAATCGGCCGTCGGTGTCTTCTCCCGCTGCCCGTTCTCGCGCATCAGCTGGTGATCCGTGGCCGAGGCGACGCTGCTGCGTCGACGCTCGCGTCGCATCAACAGTTGATTCTCATTGGCATCCTCGCTGTCGGTCAGCACAATAACATCGGCCGGCTCCTGATGCACCTGGAATGGCGAACGTTCCAGGTCAATTATTGCCACCGGCTTTGCATCCAGTTTCTTTCGTTTGCGCTTCGATTTCTTGCCGCTGCTGTTGTTCGTCAGCCGATCGATGGACGTGCGTCGGCCAATGAGGAACTCATCCCGTGTGGGGGGCAACGTCACCACCGTCTGTTGCTGTGCCGTCCCAGCCAAGGCACTGCTGTTCGCCTCCTTGTTGAAACTGACGCTAACCAGAATATTATTGCCCGATGCAAAGACCTCTTTCGATGGAATCGGTTCGGGCGTCAGTGTGTGACGTTTGCGTTTCTTTTCCTTGCGTTGCTTTTCCAGCGGCTTTTTCTTTTTCTTGCCCTTGTCCCGCTTCGTTTTCACCTTCTTGCCAATAATCACTGGCGTCAGGCTACGTCGCGGATTCTCCGTGTAGTGTCCACCAGGCGCCCGTGGCGATGTCAATGGCGGTGTCCATGAGCCGGGCTTATCGCCACCACCAGGTGCATTACCATGAAGGAAATTCATATGCTCCCCAGTCAGACTGGGCGTGGGGGATGGGGACCAATGCGTGGTCACCATGCCGCCAGATGACTTCTTGGACTTCTTGCTCAGCTGTGGAGCGAGGAAGTCATCATCATCATCATCGAAGGGATCCCGCTGCCGTGAGATGCGACGATGGCGACCAACTGGACTGCTGCTGGCAGGGCGCTTCTTGCTCTTCTTCTTCTTGTCACCCTTCTTTTTCTTCTTCTTGCGGGGACTCTTCGATCGACTGCGACTCAAGCGCGGCGTATAACGTGGCGAATACACAGGGGAATGCTTTGCCCCCGACAAATTGCGTCCGCCATTCAAACGGGCTGGAGTATTCGACCGGGATCGCAGGGATATTGGGCTGTGACTCCGCTGCAGCTGATGGAGCGGACTGTTGCGACGCGGATTCTGTGGCAGCTGCGATGCGGATGGTGAGCGATTGAAGCGCCGACCAAGCGGTGATACGGATCTTCGACGAATACCTGGCTCATGATGATGCTGCTGATGCTGATGGCCGGCAATGCCCGCGGGCGGTGACGGCGATATGCTGAAACTACGGAAACGCTTTGGAGCTGACGCTGAACGACTGCGGGAGCCACCACGTGATGAGGCACGGGAGAAGCTACGAGATGGTTGGCGCCGTTCAAACGTAATCGAACGACTTCGCCCAGATCGCGCTGCATCCCGCCCATAGCGATCCTTCTGCTGATGACGCGACGCACTCACCACATTCCGGACATCGTAACGCGGCAGTTCACGACGCTTGGGACGCTGATAAAATTGCTGTGAATTGTATTGATTTTGTTGCTGTTGTGGATTCGAATTGGGATACTGTTGTTGTTGTTGCGGATACTGCTGTTGATTGTGGTGCGAGTGTGGATACGCTCTGCCTTGAAACTGCTGCTGATTGCGATAACTGAACCGCACGCTACCACCAGCAGCAGCACCGCCACCGCCACCACCACGACCGCGCCCAAATCCCCGACCCTGCTCGCGACCCCGAAACGATGAACGCTGACGTCCAGCCGAGTTGGATCTGGATCGGGAATACGATCTTGAGCGACTGCCACGCCTACGAGCACGTGGTGATTTGCTAAGACTACGACTGCGTCGAGGATTGGGACTACGACTGCGACTGCGCATACGACTGCGGCTCCGACTACGGCTGCGACTTAGGCTGCGTGTTCCAGAACGCGGCGTCTTTGAGCGACTTCGTCGCTGTTGCTTGTCGCCACGATAGTTGCGATCCTTGCGACGCTTGCCCACCTTCTTAAATGTCTCGGCGTTCTCCTTGCCACGCCTCGAACTGCGCCTGGACTTGTGTCCAGCTGTGGAGCGATGGCGACTGCGACTGCGACTACGACTGCGTCGCTTGGATTCGTTTTCATTTGTCAAGTTTTCATCCTCAGAGATTAGCTCAGTGCCCATGCCCTCCACTCGCTTCTCTGCGTCTTCGTCGTCATCTTCGTCTCCTTTTTTCGCATCGCTCTTCTTGGCATCGCTTTCTGGTTTATCGGCTTGTTGTCCGCTTGCGGCTTCTTCTTCCAACGTCTTCTCATCTAGACACGGCGTATAGGAGCGTTCTGGATCTGGTTCGCTACCTGATGACGTCTTTGATGAGGTTGGTCCGCCATCGGTGGCTTTGCTATTAGTGGCTGCAACGGGTGACGGCACAGTTGTTTCTTCAACGAGCGCCTTCTCAAACTCCTTGGGCTTATCGATGTCCAATTCCTCCCAATCACTGTCATCGTACAGTTCCAATACCCCCTTGCCCCTGTCCACTGTGCGTGCATCCTTCAACGTGGGACTTGGTGTGCTTCGCGTTTTGGTCTCATCATCATCGTCCGGTTCCTTGGCAGCTGGTGTGTGAGATGGACTCGGTTCGCTAGTTGGGTTACTAGCTGCCCGAGCTTCGCCTTCATCTTTTGCAACCATTCTATCCTGGTCTTCGTCTTGCTCGTCAGTCGGATTCTCTGGCTCGTAGAGATCGCTGCCGGTCGCATTGCGATCCTCGTTCGCATCGTCCACTTTATGCTCAGCTTGGGGCTCTGGCTCTGGCGGCAATGGTATGTCTTCGTCATCGTCTAATTGTACTAAATCTTCGTTCATTTCGTCGTCATCCTGAGTAAGTAAAATATTTGTGAAATTGAAAGAGAGAAAATAACAGACCACGGTTAGTATGCCAAAGATTCTTTAGTTTGCAATAGGTATAGCACCTATTTAGGACTTCTTTTCAAGACTTTTTCTAATGGACAACGATGCAAGTACTATGCCAGGAGAACACTTTTTTTATTTCCCTTTCTTCTTTTTGATAAGAATCCCAACCTGGAACAACACTAGGCAACAAAATTGCACTTTTTCTCTAACCTCTATGAAACCCTCGTTCTCTGGTACATATGGAGCCCAGATGAGAGAAAAGCTTCCATAAAATTGTTTTTCCATTCAAAAATCTTTCAAATTGCATTTTTTGCTTTCTAAAAGCTAAATAATTTTAAAGATTCACAAATATGCAGTATTTTTTAAGGTGGTGCCAAAGAAATCGCTTTCGCTTGAATTTAACATCAATTTCATTTTCACAGGTCAATTCGCAGAATAATTTGTGCGTAAAGCCTAGTACCGACGTGAGATAAAAGGCCTAGCGTAAGTCAAACTCCATATAAAAAAAACGCTAGCGTAAAGTGAAAAAGAAGAAGACGACATTTATCTCCGCTTTTCGGACCGGACGTAAACTAAACTGAAACTAAAAACGGAGTTGCCAGATAAGGAACGGGCGATGGGCAGCACTGTTTGCAGGCCCAGCGAAACATTAAACTGTTTAGAGTTTCGCTAGGTATATAGGAGATAAATGTCTGGCACAGAAGTGCAAACGATGAAGACTAATTGAATTTTGTCAATAACGACGATAATATTGGTAGATTATATTCTAGCACGAAAGCTTAAATGGTTTTTATAGACATATATTCGATAATTTTGTATTTTTTCATTAATATAGAGGGAGGACCCACGTAAAAACTTCAAAAGCGATAGGTGCACCAAATACCCGCTGTGCTTGCACGCCATCGCATATCTCTCCTCTACTAATATTAATATAAATTTTTCATTGCCTATTCTCTCCTCTTTTTTGCAAATCAGTTCTGAATGTTCATATTTAAAATAAGCCGCTGCTGACGCATAGAGTTACCATTCCATTTTATGTTATTTTTTTGTGTTGCGTTGACAACACTGTCTTTACGCTCGTCGACAGCGAAATATTGAGCATTTTCCGCCGCTAAAAATTTATCTCACGTCGGTACTAGGCTAACGAAATAGCGCTAAATCCACTGGCGTCCGATGCTGCCACCTAGTCACATATAAATTTTCGAAGTCAAGGGCAGCGATGCCACATTTTTTAGTCAGAATTCGATGTAAGGTATTTAAAAAAATATATGGAACCACTTCAGTTTTTTTTTCAAATTAAGCATTAAAAAAATAGCTCTTTTGAGATAAATCAAGTTTTACCGAAAAAAACATTTAATTTATTGTGCAATTTTGGAAAACATTTGTCACGAAGAGTTGCCAGACTAATTGCAGACAGTTGCTAGAGTTGTCGAGTAACTTTTATTTTCTCGCGCAAGTTACTTTTAAATTTATTTTAGCTAAACAAAATTTAATATTACATAAATAAATTAAATTATATTAATTAAATTAATTAATTAAAATAAGAAAAAATTCTGCAATAATAAACTTGAAAAAGTTGCTAATCAAACACTTGGGTAATTTAATCTGAGAAGGTGTCAACTCTTAGCAGCCTAGTTCGAAAACGTTGGTGAATATGATAAAAAAAAATTAAATCTCTCGAAGTTCTGTGGCACCTCGGAAATTTCCGTGCGGAAATGCTTTCTGCGGAATTGTATTTCGCTTGCGATTTCTGTGGCACCCCTGTTTATATTAATCGAGGCATTTATAGAATTGCATTATTAATTAAAGTTTATGAAAGTCGCGATATTATTTAAAATTTAACTCTGCTGAAAAAAAACAGCTTTTTAGACTGGGCTGCGATATGTACAAAAAAATTACAGGGGCTTGGTAAATATTAGAATCTGGCTGTTACCTAGTTACCTAATTAACGTCTTCTTTAAGATTTCTGCCATTTCCCAAAATAAAAAAAAAAGAAAGAATTTAATATGTTTAATAAATACCTTATCCGAACTCTTAGCGGCTGTTTGTGGTGCAAACAATTCGGTGGCCACCGCTTGTGATTCCTGCGAGTAAATTGAGAAATTCGGACAGTTGTCATCATCGTCCTCATCTTCCTTATCCTTATCCGCGTTGGGCTTGTTCCCATAGTCTGTGTTCAGTTTAAACAACGACGGCGGTGTCGGTGGTGGTGGCACAGTCAAGAACGGTGGCATTGACATGCGAGCACTCAACGCTGGAGCATTCACCGGTGCGGGCAATCCGCTAAAGAGTTGCCTCTGTGGCTGCTGTGGAAAGCTGCTGTGCGCAAAGCTCGTTGAGGGCGTGGCAGTTGACGGGGAGGCGGAATATGATGATGATGATGATTGGCGGGATTGTTGCATATTTGGATTACGTTGTTGTTGTTGCTGCTGCTGCTGTTGTTTTTGTTGCTGCTGGTTGGGAGCATTGAAGCGCATGTTGAACGGCGTAAAGTTTGGATTTGATGCATTGTTATTGTTATTATTGTTGCTATTGAAAGATTGATTGGATGTATTATCAATGCCGCCAGTTGAATGCCTTTGATACTGATTAGCAGAGTTTCCACTTCCACCTCCACCTCCACGATAGTTGTTGTTGTTGTTACTGTTGTTCCCGCTATAGCGATTGTTGTAGTTACCACCGCCACCTCGTCCAAAATTGGGTCCAGCGCCACCGCGCTGATAGAGTGGAGCCTGCGTGATATGCTCAGTGGTGGACTTGGTCACATCTGTATCTGTTGGTCTTCGCTGTGGCAAATTGAGGCTGCCATCGGCATTGATATGCACCTCGCTCAGATTGCGCGTTGCGCCATGCCAACGATCCTGCATGTCCATTATGCTCGACAGTATATCACTGGCAGCCCCATGTGTTGTGGCCGCCGTTCTCGCCTTGCCCGCCAGCAGTGCCTTTCGATTCCTGTGCGTTCCAATGCTGCCGATGCGAACCGATGTTTGCACTGCCGTTGCTCCAGCCGCAATACCTGCTCCTGCTCCTGCTCCAACATCTTCACGCACATCATCGCTGTCCGAAAAGTATTCCAAATCGTTGGCATTGCCGAACAGCGTAAAACTGGACGCACTGCCACCACTTATATGGGAGCCACGCACACCGTCCATCTTAACGCCCAGTTGTTCCGCCAGTCGCTTGCTGGCCGTCATCCGGACGCCATCAGTTGCCTGAGAACGGGTTCGTCGGGTTGCCTTTCGCCTGCGTCGTCGTCGTATGACCTTTTTGCTAGTCTTGACGGCAAACTTTTCATCGAAATTGTTGAGATCATACTCCACCACAAAGGTGCGATGACGGGTTCGTCTGGAGCGTCCACGTCTGGTTGTGGTGGTGCGCGTGCGCGTGCTGGTCCGTGTGGTTGTGCTGCTCCGGTTACGCCTTGTGGTTGTACGCGTTGTGGTTGTCGTTTCCGTCTGCGCTCCAGCTGAAGCGGAACTCGTCCGTGTGTGACGCAGGACTGCCGCCCGTATACGCTCGTTTTGACGTGTGCGGAGAATGCGCGGTTGCTGGACTTGGCGGACACGCAGTCTGGTCTCTGGTAGTCCCATTCCGCGTAGGTCTTCGTATAGCATATTCAAGTCCTCGGCCAGCTCCAAGGCTTCGTCCTCGTCGTCGTCATTGGAATCAATGCAATTGTCACAGTACCAGGAACCCTCGGGTATTTCGAACAGAGGCGGATCCAAGCAGTCCATGTGATATCCCTGGTTACAACTATCGCACAGCAGCATAATATCTTCGCGTTCCGGACTGTTGCATATCTCACAATTGGTCACTTCATCGGCACTGGCCGCCACGCCAGCAGCATTGTCTTCGTCATCCAAGACGAGTTCCTTTCTGGAGCTGCTCAGATCAACGCGAACTTCGCGAACCACATTGCGTCTTTCAAAATTGTCGAGCACAATGATTCTATCGAACTCCAGCCGATCGATGGGGCAGGTTTGAACATTTTTAGCCCACGCCTCAATGCAGGCCGCACAAAACGAGTGCTCACATGTGACGGGTTTGCCAATCTCCTGTTGCCGAAACGTCAACAGGCAAATGGGACATTTCTCAAGTAGTTCGTTGCTGCTGCTGTTGCTGCTATCGGACATCGCACCAACATCGCAATCCGCCAGAGCACTTGTCCTGCAATTATCATTCTTCACTTCTTGTCCTTCAATTTGTTCGTCCTCGGAAATGTTGACTTTCATGCGTTTACCGCGATCCCGCACTCTAGTTACTCGATCATCGATCTAAGTGAAACCAAAAATACAAACGAGTCAATTTATTAATAATCAATGACTCAATAAATAATCAATAAAAAACAAGCATTTTAATAATCAATGACAATTTCATAACTAAACTAAATTTGGCAATAAATGTATGCACACAAATATGAATAGATAACCAAAATAGGGAGATAACATACCTCACTGCCGCTGGATGAGAAGCATCCTTCAGGCTCCACATCATTATTCATATGCAGACGGTTACCACGACCTCTTCGGAATTGCCGAGCAGATCTCCTTGTCGCGCCACTTAAGTTAACGTCCTGAATGGCATGTGGCAGTCGTCTTGAACGGCCACTCCGGCGGAGTTGAGACAACGATGAGCACGACGGCCGCGTATCAAGGTCAACAGCCGTAGATGCAACGGCATCGTCCGCGTCCGTGTCCTCGGAATCGTTAAACTCAATTCGCATGATAATCCTCCGATTTCTCTTCTCGCGATCATTATTTTGATTTTTACTGTGTGCAGACTTCCTGCTGCAAGACGGCTGATTCATCTCTGCATCATCGCTGCAGTCGCCGGAATCGGGCATGCTGATGCAACTCCGTATGTGTGTGTGTGTGTGCCTATATCGACTTTAAATTTATGTACAATTGTCGGCTCTGTGCTTTTAACTTGCGCAGAGTATTATATGCCTGGATTTTCATGTATTTATGTTTATTTTCAACTTTTATTCCTTGTTCATATACGATTTTTCTACTTCTTCACAGCTACATTTTAGTGTTAAGTTGGCTGCGCTTACGCAAACCTATCGATAAGTTTTGTATAATTATCGGCTCTCATGTCGGCGTCTAAAACTGTTGCGACCGCAGTGCTTCTTAAACTTTTACAGGCTACAATACTTCACAAACTGTTAAATCAACTATTGTCCCAAGTGTTTAGCATTCGCGTTTAAACAACATTTTTTATGTCCAAATAGCTTACACTAAATTTCATTAGTTAAATAAGCGATAGGAACTGTTTATTGTGCTTAGTAGTTCGCAAAACCACAATATTTTATACAAATTTTTTACGCACATAGATAGGCAAGTGTGACCGCAGCGTCACAAACGTAAAAACACTTAATTTATCGATAGTCATGCAAGGTATTCTGCTCTAATATATCAATCTAAAGGTGGGTTCTCACTGCTGCACAATGTGAAATCACATTTTGTCATGCTTTGTGATGATTTGCAGAATACGTCAAAGTGACATTGGCAACACAAAATTTGTTCTTCACAAAATTGTGGAAAGCCTTGTGAAAAGACTTGTGAACGACTTCAATGTAAACACTGCCAGTCAATGTAAGGAGCATCGCAAAAAATCAAAAGGAATCAAAATGTTTACAAAATGCTCGCAATTGAACAATAACAAGTTCCACAAAAAGAATAAAAACAAAGAAATGTCACTTTGCAGATGTCCTTTAATTAAAAAGGTTGAATTTTTAAAAATGATTAATATGGAGCAGATAATCAGCCGTGGACGTCGGGTAACAATCCAGTGGCATTCTGATTCAATCCACAAGCTAATTGAAGCTGTGGAGGAGTCAGAATGCCTCTGGAATGTATGTAGTGAAAACTACAAGAACCGGGAGGCCAAGGAAGCAAGTTGGAGCTCAATTGCTTTGAATTTGAACGAAAGACTTCGCAGCTCTCCCGTTAGCTTTGCATACATTCCCTATTTTCCACGAGTCAAATTCATTTCGTCGATCCAGCAGCTGCGCTTTGCCTTGGGTTCATCATCGTCGTCCTCTAAAAGCCACAGCCCAATGACCGCCAAAGCAGCAAGCTCAGTTTCATCTTGTGAATCCATTTCTTTTTTAAAAATCAAAATCAATGCTAAAGGCCCGAAAAAACAACAAATAAAATATAAGCTTTGACGTTTATGTTTTCACAAATGTGAAAGAAAACCAACTTGCTCGATGTGCTTTCACAATGGGATTGGGCTCAATTGAGCTGCTTCAACTTTAACAGGAGTTAACATAGTTTTTATTAAAATTGTGTCAGCCTCCATCGCAAAAAATTTTTAACAGAATGTGAAAGTGGTGTTTACATTGAAGTGTCACATTTTTGTGACTTCACAATTTTGTGACAATGCATTTAGTGTTCACATTGCCTTGTGACGTTGTGAACAGCTTTGTGCAGCGTTTGTGAAGCGTTTGTGACGCAGTGAGAACCCAATTTCAAATTATACGGTCAAAAAAATAATTATATCACCAATTATAACGAAATAATTGTTTATTTTTATAGATGTGCAAAATCACTAGAAACACACTCTCAAATTAAAGTGATTTATTGTCACGTTAGTGTTTTTATATCGATAGACCCAATATATAAGTTATCGATAGGCGTAATAATAGCATATTCGCAGATTCCGGCGCCGTGTGCGCGCTAAAAAAATATACTTTTTGCTGTCGTTCCGTAAATTGAAAAAGTATCAGCATCACTATTAGTGGGACTCTTGCTTAACAGCGAAACTGTTAACCACTTAACATTTGGTATTAAATTTAACATCACCTCCGTATGTTCTGTTAAATGTATGTTAAGCCGTTTCAAAATTTCGATAAAAATTTTTGTCCCATGTCATTTCTCTAGAACTTTGAAAAATCAATTTAAAAATTTTAAAAACAAATTTCAAAAAAGCAACAAAATCCAAAATTAGCTAAAATAATAAACTTTATTCTGAAATTGGTTTGGTGCAATTTGGCCCACGCGTTGCGAAGTTAGGAAAAACGTTCTGAAAAAAATCTTAAAATATTGAGAAAATTGCAACAAAAATTCTGGTAAAATTTTCAAAATTCTAGCTTGAAAATTTCGAATGCGCCACTTTCAGATCGCTAGCTCATCCAAATGAGCTGACTTTTTGAAGCCCAAAAATACCAGGCGAGCAGAAAAAGTTAGCAAGTTGAAGTGGTGTAGTAGTTAGAGTAGTGCAGAAAGCGTTTTGCCTTGAGAGCAAGCGAGCGCGCCTGCTCAAAACTGCTGCAGCGTTTTGTTTTTCTTCGGTTGTCATTCTCGGAGCGTACATGTGAATTTTAATGGCCGCCGCCTTACATGTGTGTGTGCTGTTTGTTTTGTTTTGAACGAGAGGAGAGAAAGAAATGAGAAAAATCAGAAACAAGCTCCGCCTGCATTGAAAGAGAAACAAAAACAAAACAAGAACGAATTTAAGGGACAACAAGTTGGACAATTTGCAAACAATTGACTCGAAAATTCAAAGTGATTTTAACAGTGACTTAATTAACGTGTAAAGACAATAATATACTGTGTAATTTTATACTTTTAATTAATTAATTTATTCTTTTATACAGTGTCATTTAAGAACTGCAACATCTCAAATTGCCGGCAAGAAAATTCTGTCGAAGGAAAGCACGCACGGCCAAGGCCGCCCAGACATATGGAGAAGAATGCAGCTCCTTTTGACCCGAGCTTGGAGCCCTTGTTGCGGGAGAATCCTCGTTGCTTTGTGATCCCATGGACAAATGTACAAAAAGGTATGGACATGTAATTCTTATGTACGCATGCACACACACATATATATATTTTCAGATACCCATGGGGAAAATGTCCACTCGGAAATGTATAGCGTTCTTATCGACACCTACATCAGAGATCCACATCAGCGGGACTATCTTTTCAATGCAAGGCAGATCTTGGATCTCTTCCAAGGCTGCTAACTTTTCGGAACGCATTATTGCTTCAGCTGAATTTGTGGCCGATCGCCTCTTGGTGGAACTCGGCGTGGGCAAGAATCCATTCACCTTCATGGAAATGATAAACAAACTTTTTCGAGAAGAAAGTGGCAGAGTATCAACGGACGGGCGTCACATCAAATCGTTTGGACAATGTGTTTACCCTAGATGCGGATTTTTAGACTTGATGTATTCATTCACCTAAAAGCTGCTGTTTATTTAAGAAACTCCTTAAACATTTTTCTAGTTTATAAGTATCAAATTTGACACAATCCTAAAATTATCGTCAAAAAAGCCTTTTTTTCATTCCTTCAATTGATTTCTTCATTGTATTAACATTTTAAATTTTAAATTAACATAAAATATAACAAACAAAATTTGTCTCGTCCAAAACGTCAATTAATTCATTTCATTTATTTAAACTTTCAACTCTGGAATATAAAATTATGATAAATAAATATTTATGAAAATTGACAACGTTTTGTGTAACTTACTTTTTTTGGCGTACATGTGGTCAGTCGATGGAGATGGAGTAATTGTAAGCTCCTCCACCCTCTTCTCCTCGACCGCCTTCTCTTTCACCTCCTCCGCCACCTCCACCTCCACCACCTCCTCCTCCACCTCCTTCATCGTAGCAACACGCCCGTTCCTTAACGATCGCCAGATCTTCTTATTTAATGTCCTCTCTTTGGACAACTGCTTTGATCGCTCGACTTTCTTTTCTATAATCCTTGGTAAAAGGTGGGGATGCCAACACTAGAAAGTTTATGTTTTTCATTTTAAATTGTTAAAATTTAAAAATTGTAATGGCCGGGTGGGCCTTCTTACCCTGACATGCCTGTAAAAGTTTCCCGTGCTTTTTGTGGTTCCTTCAAACTCCCGCAAGCAGTAGGTACATGTTAGGTTGACCCTGTCGTCAGTTTGTGATACAATTTTAAAAATCCCACACTCTAGGATGCAAGGAGTTGGCATGGCGTCGCGAGTAATTTAAATCATTTAAATTAAATTCATTAAATTTTGAATTCAAATCGGGTTGAGTGGAGTGGCTGCCGCTATAATTCTCTCTTCTTCTTATTGAAGTTAAGAGAGCAACGAGAGAGCGTTCATTCGTTCATCTTAATGAACCGTTCATTTGAACTTTTTCAGAACGAAACGACACAACGTGAAAATAAGAGGAGAAAGAAACAAGAACGAAAAGGAATTTCTTGAAACAAGTCTCGTCGATGTAGATCAATTGTACCGCTTGTTTTATTGCATAAAATAACAAACAAAATCATCATCCATCAGTGCTCACCAAAATTGGTAAACATCCATGTATTTATTGTATTTCTCTAAGAAATTTAAAATATTTTTAAAGAAATAACAACGTTTTTTTGTGACAATGACAATGTGAGAGAGGAGGAGAGAGTGGCTCGCTCGCTCATCGTTTCCTCTTCTTCTAGTTTTGGTTTGTAGAAAAGTGCGCGTAAAAAATATACTTTTTGCTGTCGTTCCGTAGATTAAAAAAGTATACTTTAAATAAATAATCAGCATCAAGACGAGACTGTCAATAAACAAGTAATAGTTCTGACTGTAATTATAGTGCATTTTCTTGGTCCGAAATTGTAGAACCTATTTCATCGTCGTCGCTGAGTACATGACACGCGAAAAAGGAAGAATCACATTTCGGCTAAAGAAAAAGTGAATAATTTTACCTACAGAAAGTTACTAAACGAGATATGTTTACCAATCGCAAGGCATTGGACGAGCATGTCCACAAAATGTTGAATAAAGTGCCGCCTGGGCCAGAGGTAAGTTGCATGCATCTTTGATGTGCATTGAAATTTTTCAGCAACGCTTGCGAAATAATGGGCGCCCGCCATTAATTTCTATGTGTGCGTGTGTGTGTGTGTCGATTGCATTTGTATGTCGGCGTCTGTTTGGCGTGTGTGTCAAGAAGCCGCTCAACGATAAAACAAATGCGCGTGCGTTGTGTTTTTGTTGTTGTTGTAGCAGCAATAAGTTGAAATGTATGCAATGTTTTGGCTCGCTGCATTATTTACTCAATTGAACCTTTGTGCAATGCTATTTGAGGTTATGTTTCAATTTCCTTTCCTTCTCTTTCACACGCAGCGCGACAGAAAGGGTTTGTCGATCGGGCGCATGTACTTCAAGATCAAGGAATATGCCAAGGCCATTGAGTATCTGAATGCATATTTGAAGATTGCCGACGAGGCCGCCTGCCATTCGCTTATTGCCAAGTGCTACCAACTGCAAAAGACGCCGGATAAACGAAAGGCCTTGGACCATTATCAGCGCTCGATTCAGCTGCTGCCCAGCCAACAGGACGTCATCAAGGAGGGCTGCCAATTGCTCTTTGAGAACAACTCGCTTTGCACTCCAGAGAGGGCTGCATATTGGCTGGAGTTGGCCGCTCCCATCGAAGACCTCAAGGACACCGAGCTGATGCTGGCATTGAAATTGCGGGCAAAGGGCAAATTGGAGGGAATTGAGGAGGAGAACTCAATAGAAATGTTTTTGCACAAAGAGCTGCTGGCCCGTCCAAATGATATCGTATTGCCTGTGCGACTGCTACGCCATTATGTGGAGACCAAACGCTTTGAGGATGCCTTCAACTATGCCAACAAAGTGGAACTGGAGAAGCCGGCGCAGTGCCAGTCAAGTGATTGGTATGAACTTATTTGGAAAGTGCTACTCAAGCGTGAACAGTCCAAGGAGCTGGCAAAGGATTGGTCCTTCTGGCAATTGTTGCTCATCACTCTTGATCGCCTCATCCAGCTGAGCCTGCAATCCGAGTCCAACAGCAGCCTGACGGACAGCATCGGTCAGCTCTTCAAACTGGATCAGTATATTTACAAGTTCAGTCTTCTCATCAAGCAACTGTCGGCCACGGACAACCGTGAACTGCATCAGAGCTGCCTGGATCACTACATTGGCCAGCTGCTGTTGCACGCCGCTTCGTTGCTCTTCAAGCGCGAACTGATTGGCAAGAAGAACAAATGGTCAACTACTGTGCGTTCCGCTCTGCCGCTGTTGCTTCTGGGCTATCAAAGGAATTCGCTAAAGAACGAAGAAGCTTTCTGGGAGCGTCGCTGCAATGCCGAGCAACACAAGCTGCTGCAGCTGTGGCGTCGTCAGGCCGCCTTTCGCTGTGCCCAATTGGGACGCACGCTTTACGGCTGCCTGCAGACGTCCGTGGATGTGGAGGACAAAGACATGTGGAAGGATAATGAACAGCCGGGTCTCTGGCAGAGCACCGATAAGCTACTGTCTGAGGCACGCCAGTATTGTGCCGACCACGAATGGCGCTCTAAGCTGTATCAACAGCTTTATACACATTCGGAGCACAAGTTAAAAGAACAGACATCGTATCTAATGCGTGACAAGGATCTGCAACAGCCGCTCTATGAATTCCCAACGGTGCCCGAGATTGAGGAATATGAGCAGGTGGCATTGCTTCTCGAGCCTCACACGCTGGAACATCATGTCTATCTAGCACTGGGCGCCAACAACTTGGCCGAGGGACAACGAGTGCGATTCCTTAAGAACTTGCGACACGAGTGTCTACTGGGCCTAACCTATTGCGGCGTTGACTCCCTTTGCCAAGTGGATGTCGATGTTTTCCTGTACTTTGTGGTGTTGCAGGCACAGCGCAAGCTCCAGGTGCAGCACGAGAGCCACAACAGCTACCATGTGGGCAACCTGAAAGCGACAGCACGTCCGCTGATGCTGCCATATGCCAATATTATGGAATGCAATGATCTGCTCACACAGGATCAGTGCAACTGGTGGTCACTGGTGCAGCGTCTGCAGGTCAATTCGCAGCTGAACGATGGCAATCGCATGGATCAACGCGACAAGCTCAAACGCGGCCTGGAGGCACTTCGTGGCGTTAACGGTCCACAGGCGGAAATAATTGCAGTCTTCCATGTGGCCAAGTTGCTGACCAGTCGTCCCGATAAGTCCACGCTGGAAGCACGCATCGAGGCGCTCCACAAACTGGGCATCAATATGCTGCGTCGTCATCATCATCATCAGCTCGAACCGTTCTACAGATACTTCAAGTATGAGAATATCCAGGCGAGCGACATCTGGCTGCAGACCCAACGAATGGCCGAGGATGCAGTGAGATATCTAAGCACTCGCTACTTCAAGAGTGGCCATTACGAAGATTTCCTATCGGAGATTCGTGGTCTGCAATTGCCTGTGGCTGTGTATCTGCAGGCAGAAGCCTATCGTCAAATGGCCGAGTCCAATCGCGTGTCGCGTCTATCGCGTCAAAACCTCAAGGAGCAACGTATGGAATGTCTGAAGCAAGCGAAGCACTTGATCGCCAATCAACCGGATCATACGCTTCACGCGGTAATACAGCGGGAATTGGTAACTTCTCTGACTGACGACACATTTGGCTCACCGAATTCATTGGATCTACATAACAATTCGAGCACCTACGAGGATGCTGAGGACGATTTCTATGCGCAAACTGCAGCCAATATAAATCGCTCGAGACGCCAGGTGGAAATGCAGGGAGCGGCCACCTTGGAGCTCGATCAGTCGGTTAAGCAGTTGAGCAAACACATTTGTGCCCTCAAGGATAATGTGGACGGTGGCATGGAGGCCATGCGTCAAGAGATTAAAACTTTAACCGATAAAGTCAATAGTGTCGATGGCTTGCATCAAGAAATCAAAACTCTAACTGACAAGGTCGAGGAGTTGCTCAAGAAAGTAAAGATTGGCGGCGGAGTAAGTCGGGAAACGCCAACTAGAGATGTAGACGCGGCGGCAGCAGCTGCTGCCCTTGGTTTAGACGAATTCTTCAACATGGAAGATACGCAGCAATCGAATTTCTTGAATCCAGCTCTTAATGCCCCGGAACGCTTCTTTCCACCCGGCGCAAATGTTCCTCCACATCCCAATGCTGCATATGGAAGTCCAATGTTTAACCAGAATCAGATGTACAATTACTATGCGAACCAAGCTCAGTTCATGAGAACTCCGCCAGCACAACCCAATTTCTATGGTATGTAATTCCAAATTTATTGAAACGTAATATATAGTAGAATATCTTTCGAGTTTGCGAAAACATTTAACATTTTGGGAAATTAATTGCTTCTATAAAGGTAGACAACAAATTATTAATAAAGTATGGTTGAATATTATATTCGATATAGTAGACCGATTCTATCCAAATTTCTTGTTGATAAAACAGTAACGTATGTATTTACAAACGTGTATTTGTATAAATTCACTCTGTTCTTATTGCACTAATTGACAGAAAATACAATCCCACAAAAAAAACCTCTTTACGAGGTAAAAGTCTAGTGACGAAAACATTTTCATGCCCCAAAATTTCTGATATCCAATTTTGTGACGAATAATATTAAGTTTTACACATAAATTATTTTAAGCAAAATTTTGGCACTCGGCACATTGCGCTAAAATGTATCAATTCTTCATACCAAATAAAACTCATTCACTGTTTTGCGCAGTGCCGAATGCAAAAATTTTGTTTAAAATAATTTATGTGTAAAACTTAATATTATTCGTCACAAAATTGGATATCAGAAATTTTGGGGCATGAAAATGTTTTCGTCACTAGACTTTTACCTCGTAAAGAGGTTTTTTTTGTGGGATATCAGAAATTTTTGAATAAGACCTCAGAAATTTTGAAATTGCAATATTTTTTGACAGTATAGCTTTGTCAACTTTGATTATTGTTTGTACAAGCTAAAGCAAATTGTCTGGCAACACTGGTCCCCTTTACAAACACACATGCCCAGCGCAAAAGCTATCAGCACTCTTAAACTCTGGGTGCTATGACACTTAGCTGCTGCTATCCTATTCCCATTCTAAGTAAAATGTATGTATTCAGCTAACAGGTAATTTCCGCATTACGCTGCAAGCAGTGCAAAAAGCCCTTCATATGCATATGTACATGCAGTAGTGTAAAGGTAAAAGGTATATTCAGTTAAGAGGTAATATCTTGTCCAAACGAATTTTGACAGATATGTGTTATATGTCAAAAGACGCGGAATCAAATTGCCTATAACATCTAACATATTTTAAAGTGATTTCATGTGTAGATTTTTCTTAAATCGCCAAAATGTGGAAAAAAATACCTTATTTCACCTGTAGCTGTTTACCTTTTCACTTAAAGAAAAAATTTTGAAGGTACTCATAAGAGCCCTTCGAAATACCTTTTCAACGATATATAGATCGCATCTGTAGCTTCTATCGTTTGGATGCTATGGGGGTTTCAATTTTAGCGGTTTTTAGCGATTTCCCGCTAAACTAGCTTTTTTTCGAAAAAGTCGTAGAACAAACGTTTCTAGATTTTTGATCGGGAACAAGTCCTCATTCAAACTTTAAAGCTAAATCAACGCTTTGATACTAACAAACAGACAAACAAACAAACAAACAAACAGACTGACTTTTCATCTCATTTTCGGAAGGCCCCTAAAAATTTCAAAATTAATTATTTTTTGAACCAGTTGTCCGATTTTGATGATCGAGGTGTCATTCGACGCGTATTTTTTATGAGAATTGTAAAAAATTCAACGAAAATTCAAAAAGGCTCCAACGGCCCCATTAGCTCCAATAATTAAATTTTTTCCCCTCCCACTTACACCTGTTTATCTCACGAACCAGGTGAGTTTTCAAAAGTCTTAGTATGCACACTTGTAAGTTTAATTGATACCTTTCGATCGGTATATAACTCGACCTGATCGGACAGTCATAGCAAATCTTCCATTCTTCCTGTGTATATATGCTAGTCGCCTTCGCACCCTTCGTGCTGCTTTCGTCACTAGCGCGGACTGCCGTCCGCAGTGATGTAACGACGTTTTTAAATTTTTTTAATATTGTATTAGCAATTTAAAAAAAATTTCTTAGTCTCTTTTAATTCAAATCAATGGCCATGTGCACCAGAACTAATCAATCAGTAATCATGCATCAGAAATCAAAAAATTTTTGATGGGCTTCTGGTGAACGCTTTGATGAAATTTTAAGGCAAAATCAAAGTTTTCATTTCATTTTTTGTCAACGCATTTAATATTTTATCAAAAAAATTCAAAACTGGCGCAAAATGCTTAATGTAATGGGAACGAACACACAAAAGGCCAGATTTAAAATAATAGATGACATGTTGTATTAATCACTAAATAAACCAATATTGTATGCGCATTTAATATTTTATATAAGAAAGTTTAAACCACTTTTCCTAACCATATTCCTTAAAAATACGCCGATTACAACGTCTTCTTTTCTTTTTTTTTTTTAAGAAAACCAAATTAATATTAATAAAGTGGGTTCCTTATAAATTTTGTCCCATTTATTTTCAAATCTTGTGTTCTGTTGATTACGATTTGTTGTATCGATATCAAAGCATCACAATCACAGAATTTCAGCGTACTATTTTGGTGATGAATTTTCAGCAGGGATTAAAACCGAAACGAATATCGGTTTCAGTTACGGTTTCGGTTATGTTCGCATTTAGGTTTTCGGTTATCGGTTACGGTAAATCTTGGAATAAAGGTTTCGTAACGGTGAACCGGTTTTTGTATGTTTCGGTTTCGAAATACCGGTACAGTTTCGGTTCTCAAAAAAAAAAATTTTTTTTTTAATAATTTTAAAAGCGCATTACTTCCTCACTGTTTCATGCACATAATCTTTTTATCCATTTTTTAGTATAAAAAATACTTTATGGGGTCTGCCATGTCGCTTTCTGCAAAATCATTATAGCCTTGTTGCACATATTCACGGGGTATAAAAATATATGCAATAATTTTATTTCCTTGTCAAAACAATTACTCGCCGTATTGTATGTTTATACTTTGGGTATATACATACATACATACATACATACATTTATGCATGCAAAGAGTAAGGAAAATTTCAATTGTCTTCTCCTTTTTTCGTGGTGACGATCGGCGATTCTTGCGCAGAGTGTGCAAGTGCGAGGGAGACAGCAAACAGTCCAAATCTTATGTCATATGCCGACACACATATGCGACTGCAGAAATACCCATTATATGTATTTCTACTTACAAATGAATGTAAAATATGTGCATTTACAATAATACATAACAGCTCGTTATTTATGTACATATGTTAATGCTTATGTAATGAGCTAATAATTTGTTATAATATATTCGCAAATATACATATTTGGGCATAGGGTATTTTGTAGTCGCCTCTCGACTCGAATGATCTTAGTCATAATTTGTCTCGCCTGCTCGCCTAGAAAGAGCGCGCATCTACATACATATGTATGTATGTAGTATAATCGGTGTGAAGTCTTTGAAAAATGCATGGTACATAAATACACATGTATGTAGATGCGCGCTCTTTCGTTTGCTAGTTCGACGAAAACAGAAATGAATGCGAAATAATGAAAGAACATTCGAGTCGAGGCGACTACGAAATACCCTATGCCCAAATATGTTTAATTGCGGATATATTATAACAAATTATTAGCTCATTACATAAGCATTAACATATGTACATAAATAACGAGCTGTTATGCATTATTAACTACATACATACGTATGTATTTAAATATAAATAAATATAATGGGTATTTCTACAGTCGCATATTTGTGTCCGCATAAGAATGTGTGCCTGTAAATTTCGACTGTTGCTGTCTCACTCGCACTTGCACTCGACAAAACGCACAGAAGCGCCGATCGTCACCACGAAAAAAGGAGGAGACAATTGAAATTTCGTTACTTTTTGCATGCATATGTATGTATGTATGTATGTACATATATGGGATGAACTGGGCACGCTTGTATTGTTTTTGTAGCAAATTTTGCTCATTTGTCTTTGAGAACATTTGACGCGGCGCGAGAGCATATGTATGTATGTACGTCTATTTTCATATGCATGTGAGTACTACACACAGCAGATTATTACAAAAACAATATACACGCTGTGTGCGCCCATCAGCGTTGCCAAAATTAGTCCGTTAAAAATAGCCAGATTTGTATAGTCAAATTTTAAAGAAATAATAAAAATTATGGTACTACTTTTTTTATCAAACTTTTATTTTATTTCTGAATTAGAATGGAAAGAAGGTAGAAATAAAATAACAGAATGCTTAAAAACAGTACCATATTTTTATATATATATTTATTTGCCAGTTGCAACCCACTAAATCTGTCGGGAAAATAGCTAAATTGGCAAGCCTGGCGCCCATGCATGAAGCTCGAAGCTCGGCCGCATATTCCTAAGAAATCGCTGTGCATGTACACGAGTGATGCGTTCGTCAGCATAAGCTGATTTCATTCAACTCTTCGTTTCGTTGAGTGATTAAACACGAGCCAAAATTTAAACGCTCAGAAAGCTGAGTATGAACACGATTGATGTGCTCATCAGCATGAGTTGGTTTTTACTCTACGCTGTGTTTCGAACAGTGAGTGGAGTTGAGTAAGATTTGTGCGTATGAGGAAATCAAGAAAAATAGTGAATTTTGCAGCTCTCTGGTGTGTACATGCAGAAGACAATAAAATGCAGATAATTTTTGCAACTTGCTTTTATTCGTTTTTTTTTTTGCATGTATGGAAAACCGAAATGAACCTTTATAAATGAAACGGTTACTAAACGGTTATTTCGGTTTACAGAGTTCCGGTTTAAAGGTTTCGGTCAGACGAAAATTTTTTTTTTCGGTTACGGTTACAGTTACGGTTTCAAATTTCAATCGGTTTTTACCGGTTAAAGGTTACGGTTTCGGTTAGGGTTTTAATCCCTGATTTTCAGTCATCATAATCACCAAATTTTGAAATCATGATTGCTCATCACTGCCGTTAACCAGAAAAATCATACAAATTTCATCGATATTCTGTTGTCGATTTGTTCTGGTGAACACGGCCAATGTCTTTTCCAGGGACTGCAAATAATGAATTTTTTGTTTATTTTTAGTGACGAAAAAATCTTTCACTTATAATAACGTTGAGACACCGAGAAAAATATCAATATTCATCTTTATAGCTCATTTATGCATTTGCACCATTATTATAATATTTTTCAAGTTTTAAAGCAGGCGCGGGCAGTATAGGCTCTGGGAGCTATGCGGCAGCTCCTAACTTTTTTCGGCGCCGTGAAGTCGCACACAGGCAGCCCGTCATAAAAGCAATTAGACACGCTCAACTCGCGAGCAAGCTAGCAACAACAATGCACACAGGCAACTCGAGTCGAGGCATTAGCAACAACAACGCACACAGGCAGCTCGAGTCGAGGCAATCGACGCTTCTTTTTGTACACTGAATGAAAAAATATATTAGGTATTGAGAAAGTGTAATTTTTACTAGTTGGTTTTTTTTTCTTATAATTGTATTTTGTATTATTGCCTACTCAATAATTTTGTTTAGTGTATTTTTTGCTCACACATTTGGGTAGGTCGTAAAAGTAGGTAGAAACGAAAAGGGTTGTTGTTGTAGTTTTTGTTGTAGTTGTTGTTGTAGTTGTTGTTGTAGTTGTTGTTGTAGAGCTCCCGAGGTCAAATTTTGCGCCCACCGCTGTTTTAAAGATTTGCTCACAAAATAATGATTAATTATAAGTTATACTTTACTTCTCAACCAAAAATCATTATTTTTGATCAAAAAACTAAAATATATATACTTTTT
>JBAMBL010000294.1:0-14353 GCA_037043405.1 Drosophila subquinaria | reverse complement strand
CCTTGCAGTATCAAGGATCCCATCCCAGTCCTAGCAGTAGCCAGGACCTCACATCGATCCTTGTTGTAACAAGAGTCCCCACAACGATCCTTGCAGTAACGAGGGTTCTGAGGATCAACGGCCATACGAAGACGAAAGGCCACGTGACAGCAGTGGCCACGTCATCAGTGAGGTTCCCCGCCAAATCCGAAGGACGAAAACTAGGACCCCAGAACGAGCAAGGCCGATAACCAGCAGTAGATTAAATTAATACTGAATAACTGAAATTTGAAGAGTCGGCCAGGAGCCGCCAATAAACCATTGAAATTGAATTGATCTGAGTTCTTATTTATTCGCAAAACAGGCAACTATAAATTCGTTGCACGAACATTACATAATCGACCGAGTTAGCCCGGCCTAAAGGATCGTTACACAGCATGGCTCCTCAATAGCCTTACTGGGGTAAAGAGGGCAGGACTAAGGGGGGCCCTCCCCAAAAATAGCTCAGTCTCAAACGGAGCGTTCGGATACCTGGCGCCCTCCGAACCAACCAGCCTTACCTGCACAATGCGGATCTCTGTGCAGGCGGACCACCCTTTCTCCGTCACTCGTGGGATCTATTATGGACGCTAAAAAACAAAAATCAATCAAAAAACAAAAAACAACAGAGAGTGACACTCGCCAAAAGTCAACTGGAATCTCAGATTCCTCCATAGAGGCGGCATCGACTTCAAAGTCTAGCCAAAGCGCAAATTTCAAATCGGAGATGGTCACCATGCCAACCGATCCAAAGAAAGCTGCGACTTCGGAGATGGTCACCATGCCAGCCGGAAACGCTAAGGGAGCCGGTCCAAGTAAACCCAAGTAAACTGGCAGCAGTCCAATAGAGCGCTTGCATTGGCCAAGAGACAACGGTCTCAGGAGGCACCCGCACCAAGCGCCAAAAAATCGCGGGTACAACCAGGCAGATCCTTCGCCCAGATAGCCAAGGAGAGGATCCTCATTGGGGTTCTCGACCGCGGCAATCCGGACGGTAGGATCCCAAGGAACCAGTGGAGGTGGGTTGAATCTGCTCTAGCAACACAATGCTTCGAGCTTCTGGACAAGGAGCCCGGACCACCCCCCGTCTGCAAGGACGTCGGGTGGTACCAGGGCACAGTTAAAGTTATAGCCTGTGATGACATCCGGTCAGCAGAGCTGTACAAAGCGGCCGTCGCCAATGTAGGCTGCCGTAAACTGGGAAGAGGTCCCAGTCCGTCCAAGGGCGAGGATGTGGATCCCGTCAACTATCAAGGAGCCCGAGCAGCTTCTAAGGATGCTGCAGAGGTGCAATTCCAGTCTACCCACTCACGACTGGAGAGTGGCCAAGATTGAGGAGACACCAGGGCCAACACACCAAGCGGTGATCATCCTAAATAAGGAGTCACTTGCGCCAATTGATGCGGCTGGAGGAGAGCTGAACTTCGGGTTCAGTTCGGTCTTCATCCGCGTCTATAAGTCAGATGCAGCAGTAGTCAGTGTTCCCTCGGACAAACCAATCGAGGAGGACATTGCCTGCGAGCTAGAAGCCCCCAAACGTCCAGAGATGGACGGCTACACATCAGATGCTTCCTCTTTAACAAGGGATCTGAGGAAGCTCTGGCAGGCAGGTGATCTGGAGACCACCTCGGACATAGCCTCCGACGACGAGGATGCCAATCTCACAGTGGTGGAGGGCAAATCTGTAGATGTCATTGAAGATTCTACAGATAAACCTCCACCACTGTAAGGCGGCCTCTGCGGCCCTGTTGCTTCGCCTGGCTGGAAGCGGAGCCGACATAGCCTTGATCCAGGAACCTTGAGTGGTGGGCGGCAAGCCTGATAAGCGACTGCGTGAGGAACAAAATAGGCCTAATAGTAGGATGCGACGCAAATGCCCACCACACACAGTGGGGGAGCTCAAACATAAATGAGAGGGGTGAGTTATTTTTAGACTACCTCCTAAATACTAACCTAGAGATATTAATCCGGGGAAATGACCCGACCTTCATCATCAAAGATAGAAAAGGGTTCATTGACTTGACACTCGCGTCCCATTCCATATGTGATTTACTCACAGACTGGAAAGTCTCAGATGAACACTCATTCTCAGACCACAGATATATTAAGTTCGTACTCAATCTCCAACCCCCAAAACCACCTAGGTTTACCAATCTCAGGAAAATCAATTGGTTCAAATATCAAACCCTTCTCAGAAAGGCCATCCCAGAGAATGCGCCACACAGGCCACACTCAAGTGCACGCCTTCATGACCTAATTAAAACCTTCACAAATGCATGCATATCTGCGTGTAAAGCTTCATGCCCCGTCAGCAGACCAAAAGGCAGTAAGAAACCACCTTGGTGGACACATAACCTAAGCGATCTTCGTAAAAGCAGTAGAATCCTCTTCAATAGGGCCAAGGCTTCAAATCTAAATGAAGCATGGCTAAACTATAAGCTACAACTAGCCACTTACAAAAAATAAATCAGAAGAGCCAAGAGATCTTCCTGGCACTCCTTTTGCTCAGAAATTGAATCAACATCCGAGGCAGCCAGACTTCGAAAGATTCTTTCCAAATCAGCCCCCTCTCTAGGATACCTTAAGAGAGAGGATGATACGTGGACAACTTCCAGTGAAGAATCACTGGAAGTACTATTGACTAAGCACTTTCCGGGATGTTCCCAACACATCACTTGCAATCAGCAATGCCTAAGTGAGGTGCCACTAAACCCCTCACTGTTCAGTGCACACAACATCAACTGGGCGATAAACAGTTTCAAACCGTTTAAATCACCCGGACCTGATGGCATAGCGCCTGCACATCTCCAACACGCAGGCCACATTGCCATAAACTGGCTGCAAACAATTTTCATTGAAGTCCTCGGGACTGGTCTGATCCCAGAATCCTGGAGATACTCAAAAGTGGTTTTCATACCCAAGGCCGGAAAAGCCTCTCACATCACCCCCAAGGATTTCAGACCTATAAGTCTAACATCTTTTCTGCTAAAACCTTCGAGCGTATCCTTTCCCTTCACTTAAGGGCCTCCATCCCCAGCGAGCTCATTTCGAACTCACAACACGCATATATAGATCTACTGAAACAGCTCTTCACTCCGTCATTGCTACTATAGAGAAATCTCTCTCGCTAAAAGAATTCACCCTCTTTGCCTTCTTCGACATCGAAGGCGCTTTCAACAACGTTTTCCCGGAAGCGATCACTGAAGCACTGATGAACCTGTGGATCGAAGGCCGGATAGTGAGATTGATCAACCAGTTGCTGACTAGCAGGGCTGCGACATCTACACTTGGCTCTTCGAAACTCACTAGGTTCGTCAGCAGAGGGACGCCCCAAGGGCGAGTGCTCTCTCCACTCCTATGGAACATAGTAGTGAACAAACTGCTTTGTGACATAGAAGGAGGTGGCTGTCAGATGGTTGCCTACGCAAACGACGTTTCTGTCATCTTCACTGGAAAATACCCCCAGACCTTATGTGACCTTATGTCGGTCAAACTGGAAAGGTTGGCCACTTGGGACGAAAACTGCGGCCTAGGGGTAAACCCTGACAAAACAGAACTTGTTCTCTTTTCAAGACGATACAAGATTCCCAATCTTGTCCCCCCAAAGCTTACAAATTCCAGTCTATCCTTCAGCGAAAGTGCTAAATACTTGGGACTCGTACTTGACAGGAAACTAAATAGGAAACCCAATATACAGGAAAGATGTAGGAAAGCGACAATCGCACTATACACCTGTAGGAAAGCAATTGGCTTAAAATGGGGCATGTCCCCATATATTGTCCGATGGCTATACACAGCCATAGTCAGACCCATCCTACTATACGGGATTTTACTTTGGTGGCCTGCCCTATCAAAGGCATCCGCTACACAGCAACTAAACAAAATACAAAGAATGGCGGAAGTCTGCATCATATGTGCCATGAAAACCACACCTAGTGAAGCCCTAGACGCCATGCTCAACATACCACCAATCCGACAAATCAGTGTAGAGATGTCCACCTTGGCGGCCATTCCTCCATCCAACAGGTCACTCCTCCATCCTTATGAGCAACGAAAACATCCCACCTAAAACAGATTATTGTATGCCGACTGAGCATATGATAACTCCTTTCCAAACACTCAACCCTCGTAGGGAGGAATGGGCCATCGAACCTCCGGAAAACCTGGTGCTTTATCCTTCTACTCTGACGGTTCCAAGCTGAACAATCAGGTAGGAGGAACAACAACTTGGCATAAATCACTCTTTCAGGCTGCCTGATCACTGTAGTGTGTTCCAAGCCGAAATTTTAGCGATAAACGAAGCTCTTATCATTTTAAAAAACTCTCATGCCACCTCAGGCGCCATAAACATTTATAGTGACAGTCAAGCGGCTATCAAATCAATAGCAGCGACAGCCACGACTTCGACCTCAGTCTCGAAATGCCGCAAATTTCTACACGAAAAGGCTGAGCATTTTGACATCTGCCTTATTTGGGTACCTAGGCACCAGGAGATCTCAGGCAACTGCATAGCGGACGGGTTAGCTAGACAGGGCACGACTGAAAACCTCCTTCCTGATAAAGAGGATACAAGTATGCCCTTAGCGACCTGTAAACTCATGCTCCACAATATATCGAACCTCAAAAGAACCTCACGCTGGCAAAACAGTCTGATAGGTCGCGTGGACCGACAGACGTGGCCTCACATAGACAAGGCCAGAACCGTTGCCTTGTGTAATCTCAGTAGAAGTAAATGCTCTCTCGTCATCCGATCTCTGACCGGCCACTGGTTGGTAGGCGTAGATGCCCAAAGGCTGAACTCCCCTTACAACGACTTCTACAGGAGTTGCAGAGACGAAGAAAAAGAAGAATCCCCGGAGCCCTTCTTCTGTTCCTGCCCAGCCCTAAGTAGCAGGAGACTACGCTTTCTCACCGCGTAAAATTGCTAAATTCGTCCAGTCATTTAACTGGACTCCCTTCTATAGTCAGATGTATGTAGGTTCCCAAGTGGGCAGAAAGGATCTTTGGATCCAGCGGGATCACAATGGGCCTATCCGGGCCTAGGTGCGTCATAAAGACACCCGCCCTAACCTAACCTATTACATAATACTTTTCACATATGCATATTCATACTATACATATTTATCAGCAAGTACTTAAAGTACAGCTCCTGACCCAAGTCCGCTTATAATTCTTTAATTCGAATCGTACTTTTAGTACAGCCCCTGACTCTTGATCAAATCAAATAATAATCTTCGACTGTATAAACTTACAGACACTGACCTTTGTCAGATAGTATATACTTTAGTTTAAATATTCGGCTCGCGCTTTCAGTGCAGCCCCTGACCCTCGGTCAGATTGAAAATTAATTTTATTTCTTATTGCTCTCTTTTCTGTCTCTTTCTCTTTTTCTTATTAGGCTGACAGCCATACCGAAACTCAAATGCATCAAATGCATATACATGTGTTTTAATTACGAAAGTACACTTTTCTCTTAAATCGAAAAGCGCTCTCTTCCTTTGTGAACTCTTATTATGGAAATTACGTTAGCCGTCAATACAAGCGTGAATGCGTCAACAGGATATTTACCAGCGTTCGTGACGCAGGGACGAGAGCCTCGGCTGCCACAAGCACTTTTCGATGAGGTGACTATCGGCACAGGACAGGTTGCACAAGAACCAAAAAAAAATTTTTTTTTTGTCTTTTTTTTTTTACCCTACCCTACGACGACCACGCCCACGAAAGAAACTAATATGGCGATATAAATCAATAATATAACACACCAGGAAATTAAAAAAGGAAATAAAAAAGGAAAATTTTAACAAAATTTTTTTTGTTTACATTTCTGTATTTGCTGCCGCTAATATATACGGCATACAAAGCTATTTTTAGACTAACCAGCAAGTAGTCGACTGCTTACAGTAGTAAGCAGTACAAGCAAGTAGTCGACTGCTTACAGTAGTAAGCAGTGCAAGCAGTAGTCGGCAATGCTGACAGTAGTTAGCAAGCAGTTAAGCCACCTCGATGGTGGTGCCGGCGGTGGCGGCGATGCCGGTGATGGTGGCGGTGGGGCGTACGCCTCCAAGTAGGTCTGCCGACCAGGCGTCATGGGCACCTGCCGCTGGATGACCGCGTCGAACCGGACCCACCGCAAAACTGGTTCCCTCTCCCAACTTAGCTCAACGGCTATTTGCACATGCGTGCACACAGCATAAGCAGCACCCATGTATATGTACATTAGAGTGGGTCAATTTTTTCGATTTCACGCGGTTGTCAAAATCGTAGTCTACGATAAATTCTAAGAAGATTTTCCCAAGAAACCATGGGTCTAAAGTCAAAATCGAGCTTCCGATTTTTAACGAGAAATTATGATAATTTTTGACTTTTCATACGATTTTCCATATTTCACGCTAAAAATCGGAAGCTCGATTTTGACTTTAGACCCATGGTTTCTTGGGCAAATCTTCTTAGAATTCGTCGTAGATAACGATTTTGAAACCGCTTGAAATCGAAAAAATTTTATTTTTGCTCCATACCAATTGACCCACTCTAATGTACATATACCCAGAGCCAAATAATCCCGCTTCGGCTCAAAGTCCAGAGAGTAATGCCTCGCAACAAATGTTCCCTCTCCTAACTCAACGTTCCTGTTCCGAAGAACTTGTGAGATGGTTCGGTGGGGGCTTAGCTGGGGCCACCAGGCGGGTCGCGGGTTGCGGATAGCGAATGGCCACCCCTCGGGGAGGTTAGCTGCGAATAGCGGGTCTATCCCGTAAATAAGCAGTCCCGGACAAACAGCGGGTACGATACCGATCATCGTACCGACAAGGCGTTTGTGTTGCCGCCTTTAAAGCATAGCCTCACACACCCCTCAACTCCCTCACAAGCACCTACCTCTTCCTTTCCCCTTATCTCACCCCGGGCCGGACTAAGAGTGTTACTCGTACCGTGCTGAGAGTCAGCCTGGCTGGGGGCCCGGGTCAAAAACTAGCTCAGTCGCTAACGGTGGGCTCAGGCAAGTGGCGACCGCCTGTTCTAATCAGCCTTATCCGGGCATGCGGACCTCTGCTCGGATGGACCTCACCCTTGTCGCGCTAAACGAAACTTTTTATGGATAAAAGGACTAACAAATTGAAACTCCCGCAGGACCTATCTGCGGAAAGTGTTGCCAGACACTTTGAGGACCGCAACCTTGATAGGGAGCGGCCCTCCAACGTGGTAGACCATCCTCCACGTAGCCAAGCTCCGGGTTCAAATAGGAGAGTGCCACCGGCACAGCAAAGACGGCCAAGTCTTCAAGCATCGCGGAAACACTCGCAAAGGAGCACGGTAGGACCATCCCGACCGATGCGTCCTGCGCTAGCCGCTGAAAGGAGCACGGTAGGACAATTCCGACCGTTGCGTCCGGCACTAGCCGCTGACACACGGCAGGAACAACGCCTGCCATGGAAAAGGAATCCTCTGCCGGGCCGAGGAGAACCGGGTGGGGTAGATGACCCCCACAGACGTAGTCTCTGTGGTTCAAGGACCAAGTGGTACCTCCGGTACCTCCAGCAGGGGATGTCGCAGGAGGATGCGTTCGCCAAGGCCAAAGAGCCGAGACCGACGACATCCGATAACAGGACACCTGCCAAAAGGTCGAGCAGTGCGCTTACACCGCCAACCGACACCCCTAAAAGGGTTCGCGCGGCGGAGCCAACTGCTCAGAGACCCAAAGCAGTGACACCTGTAAGAGCAGAGCACAAAGCTCCAAAATCAGGACGGCAGGAAGCTCTGGATGAGCGCCCCAGCACGTCAGCAGCAGCAGCAGCAGCAGCAGGCTACCTCCGGGTAGGCTACCTGGTCGTATCGAGTGCACAGACCAGAACTCGGCAGACTGGCTGGCGACGGTAGCATCACAGCTACATTCCTGGAAGGGTGTACCCCTTGATTGTAGGATGGGGGATGACATACCGTCAGCCGCCGCCGCCGCCGGTCCTCTCTGCCGGCTAAGCCGCCGCCGCCGGTTATTTCTGGCCTCTCCGCCGCCGCCGAAGCTAACACAATCGGCGTAAACCTCTACCCCATACCATCACGATCTACCTGCCGAGAAGTACGGACAGAGAAACGGACGACTTGCTGGTTATGCTGAGCAACCAGAACAAGATCGAGACTCAGGAATGGAGTGTCATCTCTAGGAAGGAGGAAGGAGGAGGTGCCCTTCTGGTACTTGGCATCGATGAGATGGCCAGGAACGACATAGTGACCAGAGGTCACCAACTTTTCTTCCGCTTCGGGAAAATCCCCGTTAGCGGACTGAAAAAGACGGCGGATAGAACCGCACCCGCAAGCGAGGACCTCCCTCCAGCGGGACAGAATTCGGAGCCGTCCCCGGCAGCGAGCGTGTCCAGCGTCTGTCCGGCAGGTCCTTCCAATTCATTGGAGGATCTTGCCGAGGACGAAGATCTGGCGGATCTCACACTGGATCCCGCTGCAGTTGAGGAGATGGACCAGCAGCCGGCCATGTCGTCCCAGGAGTTGCAAGACGAACTGGAAGAAGCGGACGTCACTCTGACGTCTCGCGATGACGAGGGGAACTCCCGGCCCTCCTCGTCATGTGAAATGGAGCCGCTATTATAGTGCGATGACGCAAGTCATCAGCACTAAGCTAGCCCAGGTGAACATCCACCGTGCGAAGGCGGCCTCGGCCGTCCTAGCCAGGATGTTCACCAACCAACACCTTGGGCTAGCGTTGGTACAGGAGCCATGGATCAACAATGGCATCAAAGGCCTGTACACAGCGGACTCAAAGGTAATCTGGGACCAAAGAGACCCAGTACCAAGAACGTGCATAATGGTGAGAATATGTATTAACTATACTATTCTTTCAGAATTCCTAAGCAGGGACTGCGTTCCAATAGCCGTGCAGACGGCTGGCAGCGCATGCAACACTGTGGTGGCCTCGGCGTACTTTGCTGGCGACGGAACATGTCCACCAACGGAAATCGTTGGGCTGGCGGAGCACTGCGCCAGGAGGAAGCTCCCCCTGATCATCGGATGTGATGCCAATGCACACCATGTGGTCTGGGGAAGCACAGACACAAACACAAGAGGTGAGTACCTTCTTGACTTTATATTTAGATATAATTTAGAAATTGGAAATGTCGGTTCCACACCGACATTCGTAACTAGAATCAGGGAAGAAGTATTAGACATCACCCTGATAAGTAGGTGCCTTAAGCCACACCTAAGTAACTGGCATGTCTCTATGGAGGAATCTATGTCTGACCATAGAATCATCCTCTTTGAGCTGCAAGTTAACACGGACAGTAGCACACCAGCCCGTAATCCCAGAAAGACAAACTGGGAAAAGTTTAAAGCGACCCTACAACTCAATCTATCCAATGAAAGGACGGACTTACCCCGTTCACAAGTGGAACTAGAAAGAGTTGTAGGAAATATAAACAGCAGCATAACAAATGCCTTTGAAGAAAGCTGTCCTCTTGGAAGGAAGCGCAAAGCAACAGATGCCCCTTGGTGGAACGATAGCCTCGAGAGGCTACGACTCACCACTCGGCACCTCTTCAACAGAGCGAAGAGAGACGGGTTATGGGACTCTTACCGTGAAAGCCTTACCTCCTACAACAAGGAGATCAGAAAGGCCAAGCGGAAGAACTATCGCGAATTCTGCGAAAGTATAGAAAGCACATCCGAAGGTGCCCGGTTCCATAGGGCACTTTCGAGACGCACGCCAGAGGCTAATTTAGCCCTGAAACGAAGGGATGACACCTTCACTAGCAGTAGTATAGATAAACTAGAGCTATTGTTTGAGACACACTTCCCGGGAAGCACCCCGTTACAAGAAGATACAGTCGAAACAAGTAATATGTCTAGGCCAGTGTCTGCCGACTGGAAAATTGCTAAGTCGACATTCACAACAGAACGATTACAATGGGCAATTGGCACTTTCCAGCCCTACAAATCGCCAGGCCTTGATATGATATCACCATCCTTCCTACAGCAGGGGCAGGATATACTCCTCCCCATCCTTAGGAAGGCAATGATAAGCAGCCTTGCACTCGGATACATACCGAGTGCGTGGCGTAGAGCTAGGGTGGTCTTCATCCCCAAAGCAGGGAAGAAAGATATCACCAGCCCCAAGTCCTTCAGACCCATCATCTTGACATCGTTTTTGCTGAAAACGCTGGAAAAGCTGGTGGACCATAAGATAAGAAGTACTCTTCTAGTGCAGTCCCCGCTGCAACCAACGCAGCATGCATACAGAGCAGGCCGATCCACGGACACGGCACTATATCAACTACACCGCACTTTAAGCACAGTAGTCGACAATAAGGAGGTGGCCATATGCGCCTTCCTGGACATAGAAGGTGCCTTCGACAACACATCTCACGATGCTGTCAAGGCTGCCCTGACCAGGAGGGGCCTAGACTCAACCACAGGCAGATGGATTTCCTCTCTGCTGGGGTCTAGACAAGCCACGGCAACAGTCCAAGATAACACTGTTACTGTCACAACCACAAAAGGTTGTCCTCAAGGGGGTGTTTTGTCTCCTTTACTATGGAGTCTGTTAGTAGATGAACTACTCCAGAAACTTGCCGGCTATGGAATTCAATGTCAAGGCTACGCTGATGACATTGTCATCATAGCACGAGGCAAATTCGAAGAAACACTCTGTGACATTGTACAACTAGGTCTACGGATAACGAGCGACTGGTGTGGAGAGGTGGGCCTCAACCTCAACCCTGCCAAGACAGTCATCGTTCCCTTCACTAGGAAATACAAGCTGCAGAGAATGAGGCAAATAAGGCTATCAAATAGCATAATAGAAACAAGTAAGGAGGTTAAGTACCTAGGAGTCACTTTCGACAGTAAACTTAACTTCGGCCCCCATGTACAAAATGCGATAGCAAAGTGCACTCGAGCACTTTATGCCTGTCGCAGCATAGCCGGGAAATCATGGGGCACATCACCGAAGATTATTAGATGGCTATACCTTATGGTAGTCAGGCCAATGCTCACATATGGAGCAATAGCCTGGGGTGATAGAGCCCAACTCATCACCGTCAAGAAGCAGCTGTTAAGACTGCAACGGATGGCCTGCGTATGTATGACGGGGGCTATGAGCACCTGTCCGACAACGGCTATAGAAGTTTTAATGGAGCTCACGCCACTCCATGTATTCATTGAACTGCAACAAAGGGCGACTCTGCTAAGGATAGCACGAGAGGGGGTGGGAAGTATCCTTAGTCACAGAGACGCAGAATTTCTATCAGGTGATCTCCCCTTACTATTACAGCCAAGGGACGAAATGACTGCCGAGCTTATGTTCGAGCAGAATTTCAAAGTGAACCTGAGCAGCAAGAAGGACTGGACAACACTTGATGAAGTCCATCCAATGGGTCAACACACCATAAAATGGTACACCGATGGATCTCTTACAGACCAAGGCACAGGACTTGGAGTTGTAGGCCCTCGGATATCGTACCATGAATCTCTAGGATCATATACCAGCATCTTCCAGGCTGAGGTATGTGCAATAGGGAGGTGTGTTGATCTTAATCTCAAACGCAACTATCGGAATAGAGACATAGCCATTCTATCCGATAGTCAAGCAGCTCTCAATGCACTCAGCAAGGCGAAGATAACGTCTAAAGTAGTGCATGAGGTGCGGAAGAAGCTAAACCAACTGGGATCACATAATAGGATAACCCTAAGATGGATCCCAGGACACAGGGATTTAGCAGGAAACGAGGCAGCTGACAGACTAGCCAGAATGGGCGCATGCAGGCCCCTAATAGGTCCTGAACCGTTTTGTGGGATTGGAAGACACACAATCCGGGAATACCTACGAAAAGAGGAGAGGCGACTTCAGCAGTCGCACTGGAAGGAGACAACAGGTCTCAGACAAGCTAAATACCTCCTTGGTAGCTACAACCCAAAGCGGTTTAAGCAAGTAATCACATTGGGAAAGAATAGACTCAGAATACTCACCGGTCTTTTGACCGGGCATTGCAAACTGAGAAGTCACCTATCAAAGTTAGGAATAGTAAGCAGTGGAACCTGCCGGTTCTGCAATAGCGAGGAGGAATCCTCGATGCACATACTAGCAGAATGCACTGCTCTATGTAGACGTAGATGTCGTTTTCTAGGGAAACATGTCCTACCGAAGGAGGACATAGCAGACCTCAACCCGGTAAAAATTCTCGACTTCGTGCGAGAACTAGGGTTGACGGACGAGCTATAGGCTCAGAAGGGGGCACAATAGATCCAAAGGGTCGCAGTGCAGTTTTCCCCATTACAATAATAATAATAAAAATAACTAAACGTTACTGCGAGAGCAAGTGCACAGCATAAGCAGCACGAAATTTTGGTATGAGTGTTTGGTTTATACCATACATAGCTCGGTACAGTCGCGCCTCTGTACTAGAACATTCGGCAATGCAATTTCAATTGTACGCCCAAATTAGCAATATAAATATGTATGCGCCGAGATTCTAGTTAGAAAACAAGCGTGGAAGTAACGGAACTTGGCGAAGGACAGCTGAAAACAGATTACAAATACAAATTACCACAAGTAATTATATCAGCAACAGCATGAGCAACGTCAAGAGGAGCAGCAGCAAGCGGGCACCAACTAGGTTGCCCTTCCACCCTCGCCGGAGCACCCGGAAGCCTCCGCCGCTAGAGCTGGCAGCGGAGCCCTTCTCCACCCTGCCACTGGACACGGACGTCTTGGAGCTGGCGACATCTCCAATTCTGGAGTACGGCGGGCTGACGCCGCCGCCAACGTCGTCACCAGGGTCGGCAGGGGTGGTGTTCCGCTGGCCAGCAGCCGGGAAGGAGGAGGCAGTGCCGCCACCAGCGCAGCCGCTGGCCCAACCGCCGGCGAAGGCGACCGGCACAAAGAGGACGGCGAAACCTCCGGTGCGGCCGCTGACGCCCACGATAATCGAGGTGCTGGACAGCGATGAGGAGGAGCCCAAGCGGAGGGTCCGGTTCGACGCGGTCATCCAGCGGCAGGTGCCCATGACGCCTGGTCGGCAGACCTACTTGGAGGCGTACGCCCCACCGCCGCCACCGCCACCATCACCGGCATCGCCGCCACCGCCGGCACCACCATCGAGGTGGCAGGAGATGGTGGGAATCGCCTGGCCGGACGAGGTGGCCCAGGAGGCCCGACGCCTACAGAAGGACGCACCTGGTGTGGTGCGAGGGCCGGCGTTATCAAGTAAAGGCCAGCCAGGGACGCGTCCGCGTGTTCAGGGAACAGCAGCAGTAGCAGCAGCCAAATAATTAAAAATAAAAAAAAAATTGTAAACTGAAAAATACAGGCTTCTTTCGTTCACCACAAAACATGATTTCGACGACGCCCATGGAATGCGCCGTTACATGCAGAAAACTGCATAGCAACAGTCCCCCACAAACACGATTTCTACGACGCCCATGGAATGCGCCGTCAAATACAAAACGGAAAACGGCAAACAGAAGAGACCAAATAAAAAGTGAGCGAGCGCCGCAAATCGAGAGAGAGCGTCGTTGAGTTGGCAAAGCAGCGGCGTCGGCAGCACAGTCGGCAGTTGGCGGCTATAAAAGCGCAGTCAACTGCTGTCTCGAGAGCACTTCTTGCAGTAACAAGAAGCGATCAACAACTCTTGGTGTCCCAAGAGTCAAGTCAGCAATCCTTACAGTAGCAAGGATCAAGTCACCAGCCTCGCCGTAGCAAGGATCAACAGTCCTTACAGTAGCAAGGATCAGCAGTCCTTACAGTAGCAATGATCAGCAGTCCTTACAGTAGCAGGGACTCTTCCGCAATCCTTACAGTAGCAAGATCAAGTCACCAGCCTCGCCGTAGCAAGGATCAACAGTCCTTACAGTAGCAATGATCAGCAGTCCTTACAGTAGCAAGGACTCTTCCGCAATCCTTACAGTAGCAAGGATCAAGTCACCAGCCTTGCCGTAGCAAGGATCAACAGTCCTTACAGTAGCAAGGATCAGCAGTCCTTACAGTAGCAAGGACTCTTCCGCAATCCTTACAGTAGCAAGGATCAAGTCACCAGCCTTGCCGTAGCAAGGATCAATAGTCCTTGCAGTAACAAGGGCTCCTCAACAATCCTTGCAGTATCAAGGACCCCATCCCAGTCCTAGCAGTAGCCAGGACCTCACATCGATCCTTGTTGTAACAATAGTCCCCACAACGATCCTTGCAGTAACGAGGGCTCTGTGGATCAACGGCCATACGAAGACGAAAGGCACGTGACAGCAGTGGCCACGTCATGAGTGAGATTCCCCGTCAAATCCGAAGGACGAAAGCTAGGACCCCAGAACGAGCAAGGCCGATAACAAGCAGTAGATTAAA
>JBAMBL010000293.1:0-23136 GCA_037043405.1 Drosophila subquinaria | reverse complement strand
TAAGACGCTAGTTATACTATATTTGCTCATTGAGAACTACTGAGCCCTTTTAAAATAAGCAATTGACTCATCTGTTGAGTGAAGAAATCGAATCGGATGCTGATATGAAAATAAGCAGGCATACTTTTAATAAAATTGTTGTACGTAGTCTATACATCTATATAGTACATATTTATTTTTATTTAATTCATTTACTTATTAAACGAGCCTGCTTTCAAGTCTCACTACCAGATGCGGCATTTGGTCGAATCTGGATTCATTGGACTGCCGGATGGACAGTTGAAGGACTTGGCGAAATCCTCGTCGTTGGTGACTGTACCAAGAACTCGGTACTTGTCCATCGTGTGCTTGTCAGTCCACTCCTTCCAATAGTCCTTTTCCTCGTAGTCGGCACAGAAGAGCTGGGCGAAGCCCACGTAGAACAACTGCTCCGGTGATAAATCCAAGCCGGGCATCTGTTCGCTTTTCAGCACTGACTCGAACGAGGAGTCGTTGTTGTGAATCAGTTGGAGCTGCTTCATGTAGCTGCGATATGCACCGAATGCCCCGCGTAATCCGCCACTGTCCGCAATATTTTCATCTTTGGTCTTATCCCCGTCGATCTTGCGATTGATCTCTGGTATTAGATAGTTATTGAAGTGCCTAACGTAGCATTGGGAGCGATCGGTGAATTCCTGGCTGGATTGCATCGATAACCATGGGTTAAAATGACCATTGCCGTCGTACATGACACCGACTCTGCCAAATGCGTGAGTCAACTCATGACCCACCAAGTAGCCGATGGTACCGAACTTGAGTGAGTTGGGCCAGGCCTGATGGTAGACCGGAGGATGTAGTAATCCAGCCATGACATTAATCGAGTTCTCCAAAACATAATAGAACGCATTCACTGAAATCCCCATCAGAAGCCGAAGCGGTTTCGTTTCTTCGGACAGCTCTTTGTGATGGAATCCGTTGTAACGCCTTTGGGATACCCGAAATTTCCTCAAGTTAATTTGGTTCGTGGCGTAACTGTCAGGGACGAAGGTAAGATTGTTCATCTGGCGTATCAGGATATCGGTGAGATTGTCGTCTTTTAATGCACCTATCCGCGCCTTGATCGTAGATTCCTTGAGTAATGCCTCTTTACGAGTGTCCTCGTCCAGCCAACTGGCATTCTCCAAAAGCAGCACAAAACTCTTTCGCAACTCGACGATTATATTTGCAATCTCCGTATGTGTTTCATCCGAAAAGTGTTTCTGATCTCAAAATTGTTTTAATTAAGTATTGATTATAGATAAAAGTATATCAATACCCACCATTAAGTAAAACTTGTTAAAGATATAGGGCACCGAGTCTTGTAGATTGATCATGCAATGATCGCGCTGGAACTTGGGGGACTTCAGTTTAAGGTCCATGCTGTAAATGAGTTTCATGGCCAGGTAATTGGCAACTGCCGGCTTGTGCTTGGCACACACCTTGTCCAGCTCATGGATGAAGAAATCGCAGGCGAGACACACTTTTGATGCAGGACAAAAGTCGAGACCGCCCCACGCAATATCATAGTAGTTTTTCCACAAGGGCACCAATTCCTTATTCAGGGAAAAGCACCTATCATTAAAGTGATCGTTCTGCAGCGCCTCTCGCCAGAAGGCAAACACTCCGGCGATCACATCGGCCACCTGGACATCGGAGAGTCCGTATGTCTTGAGATAATCCCGCATTCGCTTCTCGCTTAGTTTGTATCCCTTTGTGTCGTTGGTGGCAATGGTGTCGCTGTGGACAATGTAATCAAAGCCGATCTCTGGCAGCTTAAAGTAAGGCTTAAAAGGATATTGTGTCGAGAGATACTCAATGATTAGTCCTTTTGTCCCATAGTTAGTCAAGTGTGAGGACATGTTGAACCAACTAAAGTTCGCAGGCTGCCACTTATCGCCGTCCACAGCGGGGAATCCCCCAATCGACCTGATGAGCTCCAGATAAGCGGGATCAGCTGCTGGCATCGGATAGAGATCAGCACTGAGGCAAGAGTTGTAGAACTTTTGGGCGATTCTCAGCTCATTAGCGTAGCCCAGATCCCTTGCCAGAGTGGAGTTCGACAACAGCAGCTCCTCTGTCTTATCGATCAGCGCGAATATAATGTCCTGGATATTACTACGTTTGGCTTGTTTTTGCCTTTCTGGTTTTACCAGCATCCAGTTGCCACACGCGTATTCATAGAAATCGTCGCAGGGCGCCACAGACAGGTTCATATAGCTCAACATCTTTGAAGCATAGGACTTGAGGTATTCGGAATTATCATTTGTTATGAGGTTCTCATTGCTATCAGTATTTTCTTTTGGCTCTATCGATGGCTTGGCCTCACATGTTGCCAATAAAGCACTCAGCATTAGAGCACCACACATTACATTTAGGCATCTTCTAATCTTACACATTTTGACTGTAGATTTACATTTATTGGTATATTTGATTGGCAGTATTCAAATTTGAGATACTAGTTATTGATAGTTTTAAGCTAATAAAATATGTTTCGGTCCCTTCGCACGACTGATTTAATCTGAATGTAAACTGAAACTGCCTCGCATGGCGAAAACACAGAATTTTTAACATTTAAAATTTCACTATGCTCTCACTGGGAAGCTGGAAATATTTGAGTTTGCTGATAACATTTTTATTTAGTTTAATTTTAAACCTGACCTATTCCAAGTACCACAGATAAGGCTTTTTCGCTATTCATTCTTTTATAAGTTCGGCTTCCTTTAACAAAAATGTATTGATTTTTTGTTGTTTATGGTTTGATAGAAATAGAAAGTATTTTACTATTTGGTACTTAAGTAACCGCATGTTTATTAATCAAACATAACACCCATTTTATGCTTTTGCTTCTGAGCGATATACAACGGTGGCCATAAGTATATTGACGCCTTTTTAAGTTAACCCATTTTCTGCCGCGTTACAAAAAGTAGTGTGTTTATTAGGCTAATTTGGACCTTCAAAATCCAAATATGAAGTTAAAAATCAAATTAAATTTCACATTTTTTAAAACTTAAATAATTTTTAAAATAAAATTTAAATTACATTTTTATTTTTTAAATATGGGATGACCAGATAAAAAGTATTGTGGATTTTCTAATTTTTCATTTGGAATTGAATACATTGAGTTATATAAAAAATCACTCTAAAAATGGATTAATTCTACTCATAATTTGAACTGCAAAGTTGGCATCAATAGAGATGTCATTTAAATTCCTTTTGAATAATACAAAACTTTCCTCAACCCCTTAAGTACCCATTGAAAATTTCGAAATTTTGTAAACATCTACTTTTTAAAATTTGTTCCTCGGTTTCAAACCAAAAATGTTTTGATGAGAAAAGTTTCTTCAAACAATTCTTATAGTTACTGCAAAATTTTTTTTCAAAAATCTCTTTGCTAGTACTTTTCGAAAAAGTCGTGGAACAAAAGTTTCGGGGGCAAGTCTTCATTCGATTGCTTGCTGGCATATTTTTCTTAAAAATCATTTCAATGAGAAATGGATGAAAATTAAAAATGTTTAACTGCGATAATCCTTTCGTGCTCTTAAACCATAATTTAAATTATGGAACTTCTCTTGCAGTGATAATTGTAAGTCAGACAGCAATTATTATTTTTTTTAATATATTAATATTAACATTAGTTATACAGCATGCAATGTTATTAGTAACTCTGAGCTACACTCTCTAGTAAATTTTGCAGAAATCTGCAGCGAATACTTTTTTGTTAATTTTAAATTTAGTCAAATTTATAGTGAATTTATAATTTATTTATAATTTATGAGTAGTTAAATTTAGTTTGTATATTTATGTTGTTGATAGTACTCATGTCCTATCTACAACATACCTTGATTTAACCAAATTATTTAATTAAACAAGAGATTCAGCATTATCAGAAACAATGAACTAATCTTTTTTGCATATTTTGGAATTATATATTGTCTTATTCAGTCCGTCTAACAATAATATACAACATTTGCATATTTATTGCTTACGAGCACGATATATAATGAATTGTCTATGTCCCAATAAATGAAACATCAAGTTGCATGCCACACAAGGCTTTAGTCTCACAGTTTTTTAGTCTCCCAGTGACTTGGTCGCAGTCTGCCTCATTTCCGCATTACAAGCATAATCTGAGTGTCTGGTCCTTTGTGTACAGGATATGCTGTGCTGCCCAGCACGTTAAGTAGGTTGGCCAAGATTAATGATTGCCGTTGTTGCTTTCTCCTCTATGCACCTTGGTGTTGGGTTTCTGTTCGTTGCATACATTTTCATAATTAATGCATAAATAATGATTTATGCAAAGTCTGGCAATGGCTGCGGTCAGGCTGCTGACCAAGTCGAGACCGAGAAATAATGTACATAATAACTGACAGCTAGTGAAGGAAAATGTAGACTAAGAAAATGGAAAAGAAAAAGAAAAGAGAAGAAAGAATAGGAAGAACAGGAAGGAAGAGGAACCAACCTTTTTTGTTGTAAGTGTTGCTGCCATTTGCTGCTTGCCACTTGCACCGCAGCTGCTGATGATGTTGCCGTTGTTGTTGTTTTTGTCGTTGCCGTTGCCGTAAATGTTGCTGTTGCTGTTGTGACTTTAGTTTCCGCTGTCGTTCGCCTCTCACTCCACACTTGCCACAGTTTGCAACAAAACAGTTAATCCATCATCATTATGAATTTGGCTCTTGTTTTTCTTTTTCCCTCTTTTTTATACGTTTATGTTTTTATATAGCGTGTTCGCCTTTGTTGTTGTTTAAGTTTGTTGCTTTATGCTGTTTATTGTTGTTGTTGTTGTTGCTGCTGCTCATGTTGGCAGCAACATAATATCCTTTTTTAACGCTCAAACAACAAAACAAAACGTGACAACGCAGCTGCTGCCACTTGGCGGATGCTTTTTGGTTCAAAGGTTGCACGTCGGTTTATTGCTGTTGTTACATGTGTTTTTTGCCTGACTCTTTAACCCGTCCCTCTATGGAATTATAAAATTAGCCAACATCCAAAAATAACAACAGCTAAATAACAATAACAAATTAGTTTTTCTGTGTTTGTTTTTTAAAATATTATCATTTGCCCTAATGCAAATTTAATTAAATTTTAATTGCAGTTTATTTATGTTTCTCCTCAGTTTCGATTTTCGTTTATTCTGCGCTTTTCACGCCTCAATGACGTTTCCATCATCAATTTCATGGCTACTTTCGGCCACATTTGCAGTGGACCATGTTTAATTTCCACTTCATGTCTTGCGCTCCAAATTAACTTCAACTTAATGTTATTTGCGCATCGTCACGCCCACACACTAAAGAACTTTCTTTCGTCCTTACGCCCATATGCCCAAGCGCTCACACGCCCTCAACGATCCCATGGCAAACTTCCTTGGCACAGCTGGTGTTGTTGTCGGCTCTCGGTTGTCGTCGGTTGTTGCTGTTAATGAGCTTTGCCATGGAAAATTGTGAAAATCCAACAGCCACTGGAAATGTTTGGGCAGCAGCAGCTACCGTCACCATCAAAATTAGCATCAGCGTCAGCGTTATTTAGAAGCTTATTGGTTTTTGGCCAGCTAATTTAATAATGTTGATCGTATAAGGAGAAATTCAAAAGTAGAAACTTTTCAAGTGTATTAGGATCTCTTTTAAATTGCCGAAGTGCTTTAAAAATATACTTGCTGTACCGCTTAAACTCTAAATTTGAGTGACTTAATTTCTACAAAAAAAATTAATTTGTATGAAACTTTTATAACTCAAAATTAGACCAAGTAATAAAAAACTTTTTGTGAGTCTATACTTCTGCTGAAATTACTTTCGGATTACCTTTTACTTTTAACTGACACTAGAGTACTGTTGGAATCAAGTGAAATAGTGATTAATCTATTCATTTTACGGTCACTTGACAATTTTTCCAATTTAATTTCCAATAAATTTTCCTATAATTTCTATAACTCAGAATTTTTAATATGTCGAACACTTTTGTGTATTAAATTTACTTAAAAAAGGGTAATTATAAAAATACAATAATAATAGTAATAATAATTGTGAGCAATTTAAAGATAGTAGAAAAAAGAGGAAATAAAAATATTAAGTCAGAAAAATGTTTTGAATATAATTTTAATTTTATTTAATTTTTGGCATTAGCCATTAAAAAAATTTTATTTAAGTAAAAGAAACATAAAAGTGTTTTATTTCTCTCACAAAAGTTTCTAAATATCAAAACAACTATTAAACTATTAACTGTTATTGTAAGTTTATTGTTAAACCAAAACTCATAAGATACTTTCAGCACATGTACTGTTAATATTAGCTCGAGGACTCCATAGCTGGAATTTATACAATGGACGACATCGCTCAGATCATAACAATAAAATGAGCATTATGACACGGCAATGGCAGATTCACTACACACACAGGCTATCTTCAGACGTGCAACAGTGCGTATGTCTGTTATTAAAATGTAACTGAAACGATTGTTGCCTTGGTAATTGAGACTGAGAGAAACATTTGCTGTTACTTCTGTTGTTGTTATTATTATTTCTGTTGTTGTTGTTGTTACTGTTGTTGTTGAAGTGATGATACTAATGCGATTTTCATAGCTGTTCTTGTTGCTTATTGGTGGCATTCCGAGGCGTCCGCCATCGCCGTCGACGTCGGCAACATGCACACCCAAAAGGCAACATCAACTGGCAACTTGTGCGCGCCAACAGGCGGCGTTGATGCTAACGATGCTGTTACTCTGTCCCTCTGTTCCCCAGTCTGTCTGCGTTGCTGCTGATGATGATGATAACTTATGTAACTAACGCTGCATAAATCCGTGCACACACATTCACACATTCATACACTCCCGCTCACACATAAGCTCACTCACACACACACACCTACACACAGAAGCGTAGCAAGTTTTTCTTGCCTTACTATTTAAATTCCATTTCTTTTGACTATGCTGCTATTTTTTGGCTCGTTGTATTAGTGTTTCTGTGTGTGTGTGTTAAGTTTTGGCACAATTTCTCATTGGTATTTTTTTTTACTATATTTCTTTTACATCCTTTTGCTGCTTGCTTTTACCACAAACTAGCGGCAGGACAGCAGCAGCAGCAACAACAAGAACACAACGGGACTGGGGCGGCACCGGGCTCACTCACTTTGCTACAAGACTCGCTGCACACTTCACATTTGGTCTGATTTTGTTGGCATCGCGCACTCACACACACACACATTCACACGCACACGCGCGCACGTTTTGCGAGTTAAGTTCAACGGGACCAAAAGGGCTGCGGCTGCGGATGCGGATGCGAAGGCTGCACGATGTTCATGTCACGTCGATGGACCATTTTTGACTGGCTTCAAATCGAAGTTCTTTGAAAGCAGCGCAGAGATCTTATAACAGTTGCGGCTGCTGCCTCTGCTGCTGCTCAACACTGTGATTGCTGTTGTTGTTGTTGTTCTTGCTGCTGCTGCTGCTGTTCTTATTTGGCAGCCGTGCCAAACTAGAGAGAGAGAGAGAGAGAGCGCGCGCCTGTGAGAGAGCTTGGCAAAATAAAAGAGCGTAAAACGTGAGAGCGTGACCCTTGTTGCATATGTGCCGTTCTTTTTTTGTGTCGTCATGGCAATAGGCACGTGAGGAAATTCAGTGGTTGCCAGAGTTGCCAGATTGTTGATACGAGTAACTTCACTAAGCATGAAGATGCAAATTGGCATAAATAAATATATAATTAATAATAATAAGCAAACTTTAAATAAGAATAATACTAAGGTATATTTATCGTAATATTAACAGCAAAATTTACTGCACTATATTTAAGCGTCGTAAAATAAGAATTGCTTTGATTTATAAACATTTCAGTTTGAATATAAAATAGGCGAACATGCTTAACATTTTTAATCTACCTCGATATGTATTAAAATCTAGCAGCTTAGCTTGAATAAAATCTGGGATGACTGAATAAAATTGACCTTTTTTTATTACTGCTAAATACTAATATTATTTTCATTTTATTTCTAAAAGTTCACGATTTACATGTACAATTTTAATTTAAATAAAAACAAAATTATTTTCATTCAATTGTTATGTTAACTCATTTTTCCTAAATGACCACGATTTGTGTGTTTTTTTTTAACGCTTGACTTATGTAAGTTCCTATCGTCTGGCAGCTCTTAAATCTGTTAACGCTCTCTTATATGCAAAGTACTCGTACTCTTATATGCAATGCTCTTTCTTTCGCTCTCATAGAGGACATGCGCACTTAACTGCTGAACAACTTCGAAACTAGAACTGGGAGCAACAACAACACCCCTATCGTCTACAGTGCCCATAATCTACTTATATAGGCAACCGCAGGACCAAAACGCGTTTAGTTGCCGCGTTGACATCTTTGTGGCAGACAACAAAACACGCACACATATGCATGTACATCAGTCACACACATACATATACACACATACGGCACACACATGCAATACATATGTTGTGAAACACGGGGCGTATGGGTAATGCGGATGGAGAAGCAACGGCAACTTCGTTGTTAAGAAGTTGGACCAAGCATTTGGCAAAAGCATTGACCTGGTTATCCACCCAAGTACTCACACACATACACACGCACACACACACACAAAGACACGGGGAAGATTTATGCTGGACAGTGAATGTCTTGACGTACCAACAGCAGCAGCAATATCAACAACAACAACAACAAGAACAAAGACAATAACAAGAACAACAATGAATGGCATATAAATCTAATGTTAAACTTTTGACACTGTCTCGGCAAGGAGCCATGAAGACACTTTCCTCCACTTCCGGTCTGACTGTCAGCGACAACAAAAGGAATGACACACACACACACACATACCCACACCCACACCCACACACACGCATGCCTTTGCGTATACGAATTCTATAACATAGCTAGAATTTATGATCTCCCATTATATTGGTGTTGTATTTTTAGAAATCTTTTGCAACGCTTCGAAATAAATAATAATAAATTTTTGCGCTTTTTATGCCAGTTGTGTTGTTTGGTTTATTTCTCATCTGTTTCTCACTTTTCTTATGACAGCGTCAACATTTCTTTAGCGTCTCTAATGGAATCACACACACACACACACGAAACCATTCAGACAGATAAATTCTTACATGTATTTTCAATCAGTTTGTTATTGTTGTTGCTTGGCTCGGGTTATAAATTTGTTTGAGCCTTGTTTTGCGAAGGCCACGTTGTATAGGAGTATTTTGCGAATAATTTCTGATTTCATGTGGACACACGCACACACACTCACTCACACACTCACTTACACACACTCTCACATATACAAATCTGCAGACGATTGTACACATGTGGCGCCATAAAGTGGCCAAAGCTGTTCTGTTTTTGTTTGTCATTTAATAGGATTTTGTTATTGATTTCTAATTTTTCGTGGGGTCCTTAATAAAAATTGCCACATAGTCCACTCGCACACACATACATGAATGTATGCGTATGTATGTGTATTTGCTTTGCGTTGATTTCGCAATTTACGAGCGATTTGATGAATTACGCAAATCATTTTTGGTGTTTTGGTGCTTATTGTGGTGCCTTTTGTGGTTGATGCTTAGGTTGTTGTTGCTGTGAGATATTGTTGTGTTTGTGAGTGTATGTGTCTGGGTGTGTGTGTGCAGCATGTTACGTGTTTATAAATATTGTTGTGGTTGCGGCTTTTGTTGTCTGTTTGTATTAAAAAACTTTACTTTCATTTAATCTTATTAAGTTAAATATGACTAAACAAAAAAGTATTGCCTACATCGCAGCGAAAATACATGTCCATACGTATATATTAAGTATGTACATACAAATTTGTATGGACCTGAGTATACAACAGTTTTCAAAGACAATTTTTGGCAAGACGGTTAAATTTAAAGCCTAAAAGAAACTAGAAAAACTATGTCAGAAATGGGGTCAGCATGGTCTATGAAAAATTATTCATAAGCTACGTTAAAATAAAAAATAAAAATAAATAAAAAAGCTTAAAAAATAGAAATAGTACGAGTTTAAACCTTCACAGTTTCTTAAAACAATTTTTTTTATTTAACGTTATTATCGGATGCAATTCATTATATGGATTGGTCTGGATTTGTTATACATAAATAATTGTATTTGTTTTCAGAGAGAGCTCTTATTTAGATAAAGTGTAAATCAACATTTTTATTGAAATAATAATTAAATTAATTGTCATAATGTAGCTGATACTTCATTTGCATATTAAATACCGAGAAAAACTGTCCAATTAATTTTCAGCTGAAAAAACATTTGTCAATTGATAAAAAAAATACAAACGTTCCAACTCTTTTCAGTTTAATGCTAAATGCACTTGTCAATCCAATTTAAAATTAAATTAAATTTCAGACATTGACATACGCACACACACAGATTCATATGGATGTGTCTGTTAATAACATATGAATAAACGAATTGAATTTGGCGGACAAACCCCAGCTGGGTACTTGCTTACAAAAGTTTTTACAAACATTTATTTATGTTGTTAGCATTAATTAAACTTTTAATTGTAATAGTTTAGTTTGGTTTAAACGGTAATGAAAAATTTGCATAATAAAATGGAATTAATTACTTTTAAATCTAATTTTAATGAGTCTGTGTAAATAGAAATGATGCATTATTTAAGAACGACTGGAATGATTTGCCAAATAAGGTGAAGGTTTTGAAAAAATGTAATAAAACTTGACATACATCAGCTTGAATTTTAAATATTAGTTTGAATACCTATTAATCTATTCTATCGGAAGACAACTTGACAATGAGGTGGTGAATATATTTGGGAGAGTTTGCATGTGTCGTTCATGGTAGAAAACCGGGCTCCAATAAATAATGATATTAATAGCTGCGAATAAAGCAGCTGAATAAACTTATAAGAATAAAACCTAAATTAATTTGATCACGAAATCAGTAAAGTATATAGAATATTACCCAAAAAACAAAAATTTACCTATATCATTATTAAATGAATACCAGAAACCATGAAATAATTATATAAATTGCTGCGAATTAAGCAGCTAAATGAACTTTCCATTAAAAACTGGGGCAAGGCCGAAAGTGTTTTATAAAATTTAAAGACTTTTTATAACAGAACCACTTGGTTGTAAGTAGATATCCCAAATAAAGCGATATACTTTGTGACAAGCTCTGTGACATAGTGTTCAGGGTCCTTAAAGTTTAATTAAGCCAGTCAAAAGTTTTACATATTTTTTAATTTGGTTTTCATAAAAAAATAATAATAATTGGATGGCTGTCTGTTGGAATTGGTTGCTCTTGATGGTGCCCAATTAGTGTGTACACAAAGTCGTGTATTAAGGATTATAGGTTACATCGAATCAATATAAACAATTTGATAATTCCGCAAATACATGAGATATTTCAATGTAAATACGAGTATATCTAACAGTAAAACTTATCATGTATTTGAATCCCTATTGACCTTAGTTTTGCCCAAATCTGTGCACACGAATGCATTTAAAAATAATAATTGATACTTTTATAATTTGCAAATGCACGAATTACACAGATGCTCCGAAGCAAATGTAAACTAATAATTTTTGACACACTTTTGGAATTGCATATAACGTATACGCCACGTACTACATGCATGAAATGGTTCGGCGAGGAGACGAGCTAGGAAGGAGGGAGACACATCAAGCTCGTGGCGTTCGATTTAATTGTGGGAACTCAGCAGCCGGACGAGCAAACATTAAAATTATATGAATGGGAATTTGAATTTGAAAGCGAGTTCTTAGGGCCTCTTCGATTTTCATTAACATCGGTCGGTCGGTCAAAGTCTGAGAACCTGCCCGAATAGGACAAATGAGTGCATATTTCGTTTACATCGTAGACCAGACGTGTCCTTGCCTTATGTACTTGTCCCTTGGTACCGTCGTGGGCGTTGCGTGTGAATTTGGTCTTCAAAGTCCACCTAGGTCTAGGCTCAAAGTGAATTTTTACATATGTACAGTCGATAAGTGGATTTTCCAGTGAAACTTGTAATGTTTGAAGATTCTAGTTTTCATTAGCGTTGACGACTTGAAGGCGGCAAGTTAACAAGATTTTTTTCGGAGCGATTATAACATTGCAAGTCTTGGACTTAATCAAATTATTAGAGCCACTTGTGCTTAGTCAAAAATTAAATAGTCGGCAGATAGTGAAATGATTTAAGATGACTGTTAATTCATCTTAAAAGTGCAGTGAGCTGTGCGCGAATTGTGAACCAATTTAACATAAAGTCAAAAACTGTTTCAATCAACAATTATATTTGAGTGCATTTAACAACTATCGACAAGGTAAAAATTAACAATACTTAAGGTTAAAATTGAAGAACACAACCCAAATTAAAACAAGCTTTAAATCTATTAAATGTATTATATTAAATTATGTCTTGTGTTGTGTTGTGATTGCGATATTCTCTAAAACTGAGATACCTTTTCAGATTTAACATATAAATATTATTTGTTTTGTATTGTGAAGATTTATAAGTAAAACACCATCAATTTAATTAAATATGTTATACACAAGACATTCTGCACGGCCAACTATTGAACATTATATTGAAATGTATACATTGGTGTAAAAACGGAGTAACATTTAATAAATTTTTGTAAAAGAAAGACTCTATAAATCGGTAGCTTAAAAAATCAATTTATGAAGTAAGCAGTTCAAGTTAAACTTCATTCGATTCACAAATTATAAATCATCATCGGTTTGTTTTTAAATTCTGATAGCTTGCGTAGCATGAACTTCATTGAAATATATCTGTACATATAAATATAATTATATCAAAATATTTTTGATTTGCTTTAATTTAGTACATACAGTGTGCCACTAATGTCTTCACACAGCATAAATTTGTCAAATTTGATTATTATAAAGATGTTTTGATGCGGGTTTCATACTTATATTAATCTTTTATTCACTTAAAATCCGTTCTAATGAAACCAAAATTCCTTTAACCCATTAAGTACCCATCGAAAATATTGAATTTTAAAAAAAGCCAATTTTTCATTTTTTCCCTCGATTTTTTACAAAAAATATTGTGATGCAGAAAAATTTTTCAAACAATTCTAAGAGTGACTGCAAAAAAATGTTTGCTTGTATTTTTTATATTTTTTGAAAACTGCAAAAAAGCCAGTGAAAAGTAGGAAAAATTAACCCCTTAGTACTAGCAATAGTACTTTTTAGGATTTTAAAAAAATTATAAAAAATACTAGGAAAAAGATTTTTGAAAATTTTTTTCGCACGCATTCTTAGAACTGTTTGAAGAATTTTTCTGCATTCCAATACTTTTTAAGGGAAAAAGTTGAAAAATATACTTTGTTTAAAATTCAAAATTTTCGACGGGTACTCAATGGGTTAAAGGAATTTTTGTATCATTAGAACGGAATTTAAGTAAATAAAGATTAAAGAAACCCGCATCATAACATCTTTATTATACGCAAATTTGACAAATTTATGTAGTACGTTTGAAGTAATAATTAAATTAATGCATTCGGATTTACATTTTCAAACAGTTTAAATATGAAATTTTATTCAAAAATATAAAATATATTTTGTTATTGTAAGATTAGACTTTCTACAAATTGTTTATAAACATTTTTGAAAATAAATTTTAAATTTATTTTTAAAATAATGAATTATTAAGTAGTTATAATTTAAAAATATATTTACAAAAAATATTTATTTTTTTACTTGCCTTTTTTATAAATTACCAAAAAGTTAATTTATAATATATTATGGTAAATCTTAGAATAATTAGCTAAAACTTAGAGTAGTGAACAAAAATGTATTAAAATCACTAGTTATTTTGCTCTTGTTACCCAACAATGGGTATTGATGAGTTGTCTCTTACTTGTCTCGAGCTTGATATAGAGAGAGAAAGTAGCCAATTAATCCAAAGTACATATATTTCACATTAACATAGCTTGGACAGATTTTAGTTAGGTTAATTTAATAGGAACATCTGATGAATAAAAGATGTTTGTAAATATTTGTTTCATTTGCTGTCGCTATTCGTGCGAGCCTCTTGGCCATTTCCAATAATTGCAAACAAGAAAAGCGGTAAGAAAACCAATTAATTTTCTAACGGATTTGCTTGTACGGACAGATGACATCGTCAATGCAGCCGAGCAAGTACACGGGCCTGGTGGCCGATCTGATGCCCAATATTCGGGCGATGAGGTACTCTGGACTCTTTATGCATAACTTCACTGGAGGCAGTCTGTTCATGAAGAGGGTCTATTCGTCGGTGCACATGGTGGTGATTGTGATACACATGAGTTTGATTTTGGTCAATATGGCATTGAATGCTGAGGAGGTCAATGAGCTGTCGGGGAATACAATTACCACGTTGTTCTTTACCCACTGCATTGTCAAGTTCGTTTACCTGGCCATCAATCAGAAGAACTTTTACAGGTGAGCGACTATTAAGATGCGATTCGAAATGCGTAGTCACCAATTTCATTTGAGTTGTGTAGAACCTTAAATATTTGGAATCAGGCCAATTCACATCCCCTGTTTGCCGAGTCGGATGCACGTTATCACTCGATAGCTCTGGCCAAAATGCGAAAACTCTTCTTTCTGGTCATGCTAACGACATTTGCCTCGGCCACTGCCTGGACAACGATTACGTTCTTTGGAGAGAGTGTCAAATTTGCCGTCGATAAGGAAACGAATGCCACCATCACCGTCGAGATACCACGGCTGCCAATCAAAGCCTTCTATCCGTGGGATGCCAGCCATGGCATGTTCTATATGATCAGCTTTGCCCTCCAGGTCTACTATGTGCTCTTCTCGATGGTGCATTCCAATTTGTGCGATGTCATGTTCTGCTCCTGGCTGATTTTCGCCTGTGAACAGCTGCAGCATCTGAAGGGTATCATGAAACCGCTAATGGAGCTATCTGCCTCGCTGGACACTTATAGACCCAACTCGGCGGCACTTTTCCGATCTCTGTCGGCCAACTCCAAGTCGGAGCTGATTCACCATGAGGGTGCGTACTCGCCGCACTTGGTTGTGAGTCAACTAATTGCATGTCCAGCTTAAATTTAATTGCAGAAAAGGATCCCACCACCGACATGGACATGACAGGGATATACAGCACCAAAGCGGATTGGGGCGCACAGTTCCGAGCGCCCTCCACGCTCCAATCCTTCAACGCTGGCTCGAATGGCGGCCCCGCCTCCAATCCCAACGGACTCACCAAAAAACAGGAAATGATGGTGCGCAGCGCCATCAAGTATTGGGTGGAGAGGCACAAGCACGTTGTCCGGTTAGTATTGTGTATTGTCCTGATTTAAGTTCACCACTAGATTCTGGAGCACAAAATATTCAAGTTGATTCTGTGTGCTTGCCATGGAATTTACAACGTGATTCTAATCAGTAAAAATGTGACGTGAAAAATTGACTTAAATCAACAACAAACACAGACATCTTTAAGCTCAATTTAAATGTCGCCCACTTTTAACAGGAATAATTACTTTAACTCGGCTTGAAAGCCTCTAAGTTCACTTCACATCTGCCTTACACACAGGAAAAAACATCATTCTAAAATTCAAGTTAAGAATTTTTAATTTTGTATGTACAGTCGAACTTCCCTAACTCGAACTTTCCTAACTCGAATTTTCTCTAACTCGAACAAAATCGAGTGGCAATAGCGTTTACTGAGCAAATTTCATACAATTCTGCTTCCCTAACTCGAACTTTCCTAACTCGAACAAAAATATTGGCCCGTACTTCTGTAAGTCGAATTTTTCGGGAAAATCTCCAATAAAGTTTGAAGTTTTTTTCGTTTCTATTTAATGCTTTTGTTACCGGCTCGTTTGGATATGTAATATTGATGTACATTAACATATGATGATGTAATATGATAAAATATTGCATCAGCAATTTTTTAGGCTTGTGAAATTGCTATGTGAAAGATGATCGAAATGTACTTCTTTGTCAGCGCATCAGTGTACTAAAATGTTTAAGGAAATATTCATACTTATTAGTAATTAAGGAATTTGAAAGTAGACCAAATAAATTAAAGTTGCTGAAAAATGTGGTAAATCAGCAAAAACATTTTTCATTGTAATAAAAAATTAAATATGAAAATATTCTGGATACATCAAAAGAACGAAGAAACCAGTTTTTGAGAATATTAACAGGTCTTGAACAAATTGGAATCCTTTTTTGTTGAAAATAACAAGAAAAATTTGCAATTTGAAATGTATTTATGATTGAATGCATTTGAAGTTTCTTTTAAAAAACTAAAAAAAAAAAAAATTCCGTATCTCAAAGTTTCCCAAACCCGAACTTTTTTCTTGGATAATGGTGATTCGAGTTAGGAAAGTTCGACTGTATTTTTTAAGTATTTATCGCTAGTGACGAAAGCAGCACGAAGGGTGCGAAGGCGACAAGCATATATACACAGGAATAATGGAAAATTTGCTATGACTGTCCGATCGGGTCGAGTTATATACCGATCGAAAGGTATCAATTAAACTTACAAATGTGCATACTAAGACTTTTGAAAACTCACCTGGTTCGTGAGAAAAACAGGTGTAAGTGGGAGGGGCAAAATTTAAATGATTGGAGCAAATGGGGCCGTTGGAGCCTTTTTGATTTTTTTGTACTATTCTAATCAAAAATACGAATCGAATGACACCTCAATCAATAAAATCCGACTTCTCGTTCAAAAGATAATTAATTTTGAAAATTAGATGAAAAGTCAGTCCACTTGTTTGTTTGTTTGTTTGCTTGGATCAAATCGTTGATTTAGCTTAAAAGTTTGAATGAGGACTTGTTCCCGCTCAAAAATCTAGAAACGTTTGTTCTACGACTTTTTCGAAAAATAGCTAGTTTAGCGGGAAATCGCTAAAACCGCTAAAACCGCATCCAAACGATAAAAGTTACAGATGTGATTTATATATCGTTGAAAAGGTATTTTGAAGGGCTCTTAGGCATACTTTCAAAGTTTTTTGTAAGTAAAAAGGTAAACAGCTACAGGTGAAAAAAGTATTTTTCCAACATTTTGGCGATTTAGGAAAAATCTACGTTTTAAATCACTTTTAAATATGTTATATGTTGTAGACAATTATATTCCGCGTTTTTTGACAAACAACACATATCTGTCAAAATTCGTTTGGGCAAGATATTACCTTTTAACTGAATATACCTTTCACCTTTACACTAAAACTGCTTGCAAGTGGTGAGTTCATTTTGCGGCAAATAAAACGTTTTATAATTGCGATTTCAGCAAGATCGGTATATAGTTAGGGTTACTATTAATGTTGTAGTCGAATATTAGTCGATATTACCTGTTAACTGAATATATTCATTTTATTAGAAGTGGAATAAGATAGCAGCAACAAAGTGTCATGTCAGCCAGAGTTTGAGAGTGCTGATAGCTATTGCGCTTGGCATGTGTGTTTGTAAAAGGAACCAGTGTTGCCAGACAGTTTGTTGTTGCTTGTCCAAACATAAAAAAACATTTAGGATATTATTGACAATAACAATAATTTATTGTTAAATTAGCGCAATATGCGGATAAAGTGGCAGCCATTCAGCATTAAAATAGTCAAATACACCTTAATTAGTTGATTGGACTGAAATAAACAAGAAATGGAAAAATCGTACTTGGTTAATGAAATTCCGGAATTACCGAACTTCTGGCACCGCATCGGATTAATTTTATCGCGGAGCTTCGTATTTTTTTTTTTTTTTTGCATGCATGTTTGCTATTAATTACTGCTAGTGACAATTTGTATTTTTTTTAATGTGTGTGAAATTTTCTTTTATATTTTTATAGTTATCAAATTTATGAAACATCGAGTGAATTAAATTCCTTATCAGCTTTGACATTATTGTTTTAAAATTTTTTTATTATTTATATCGGAAAAATACATTTCCCACAAATATTAATCCCAAATAAAATTCAACCACTGCGTATGAGTGATATTTTGCGAAACGTAATTTATATTGCACAGAAGCAGAAAGTGGGTGTTATATTTGATTTATCAATTAGGTACTAGATTAAATCTTGGTAGTAAAGTAGTAAAATACTTTCTATTTCTATCAAACCATAAACAACAAAAATTCAATACATTTTTGTTATAAGAAGCCGAACTTATAAAAGAGTGAATACCGAAAAGTCTTATCTGTGAATTTTGGAATAGGTCATGTGAAAGACACTGGCTTCACTACTGGTGCTCCTGTCAGGCGATTCGTGCGAGAATCCTAGCCAAGTGAATAAATGCTCTGATTTAAATGATAATGATTATTTATTAATAAAATATAAAATTATTGTCTCTTGCTGTTCTGTCTTTCACCAGTGCCAGTTCTCTTCTTCTTCTTCTATCGAATTATTTCATATCGATAACTTTAACATTCTGTTCGATTAACAGATTGGGCTGCCAACGCGATGCGATGTTTACAATTCGGCTTCCTGACAATTCGAAGCGCCCTCGCGAGATTCGTCGAATTCATCATTGTCTTGGTCGTCTTCTTCATCGGGGTCTTCTGGCGGTATCTTACACCACGGCTTCATCTTGTCGGAGGCGTAGACTGACTTGTAATGCCTCTGAGTTCGCTGTGCATGTGGGATATCTTCAATAAGATATCGGTCGTGTGGCAACACCTTGCTGACCAGAAACGGACCTTTGTAGTGAGGCTCTAATTTCCGGGATGTTCCTGTGCTATAGGGCTCGTTCTCAACCAAAACGAGATCACCTGTTTCGTAGATAGTCGGCTTCGAGTGTTTGGCATCATATCTCTTCTTAGCTTCTGCTCGTTGATCATTTACTCTAGCGGCGGCATCTTCTCTAAGCTTCTGTAGCTCAGCATCTGTCATCATGTCGGCTTCTTTGTCTTGGAGAACATTTACCAACGTGTTTTGCAGTACATCACGCGGCTCATACCCGTACAATAGCTGAAATGGAGAACATTTAGTTGTTTTGTTGATCATGGTATTGATGCTCCATTGGATGTCTCGTAGCTTCTCGTCCCATCGCTTCTCATTATCTGTCATTGGCAACAACATAGACAGGATAATACGATTTGTGCGCTCCACGTGCCCATTTGCTCTTGGCGTGCGAACGGCATTGAGGATACGCTTGACATTATTCTCTCGGCAGAATCTCTCATATTCCTTGGATGTGAAGGCTGTACCACGATCGGAGATGATCTGTGCTGGCATTCCAAGGTAGCTGGTTACTTCTCGTAGGACTTCTATGACATGTTTGGTTGCTGTGCTCTTCACAGCGCGAATGATTGTAAATTTTGTGAAAGCGTCGACAATGGCAAAGATGTGCTCGTTGCGTTTGGAACTTCTTGGAAAGGGTCCCAAATGGTCGATGTGTATCGTGGAAAATGGTATTGGCTTCATATCGTCATAATGATATTGACCCTCTTGGCGTCCTCCTGGTTGCTTATTTAACGCACAACCCACGCAGGATTTTATGTAGCTCTTTACGTAGTTTCTCATGCGGGGAAACCAAAACAAATTGCGAATCCGGCTTACTGTTTTGTCCACGCTCATGTGACCTGCTTTGTCATGTGATTCATGAAGAACGTGATAGCGTAGCTGCTTAGGCACGACCCATAGTAGTTTGCTCTCGTTTTTACGATACAGGCGTCCTTGCTCGATCACGTATTCGTCATTTTCGATTTGCTGTTGGGATTTCATGTTGTTGATTATCGTCTGGATCTTCTTATCCTGTAGCTGTATAGCGAACAACCAATCTGCTTCGTCAATGATTAGCTTTCCTATCTTCAAACTGGCTGTGTCTAACTCGTGTGCATCCTCCTGTGGAGCACGGCTTAAGGCGTCGACATGTTCCATCCTGGTACCAGATCTGTGATTGATCTCGATGTCGAACTCCTGGATTCGTAACCACCATCTTGCGATGCGAGGTATCAGTTCACGTTTTTCCATCGACGTTTTCAATGCGTTGCAGTCTGTGATTACTTTGATCTTCTTACCACATATGTAGTATTTGAATCGCTCTAACGACTCAACGACAGCTAGCGCTTCTAGTTCATAGCTGTGAAAATTCCTCTCAGTTTTGGATGTTGCTCGACTGAAATATGCAATTGGCTGCAATTGATCGTCTTCCATCTGTAATAGCACGCCGGCTAAACCAACTGAACTTGCGTCTGTGTGAACTTCGTGTATGGCGTCTACTCGATAACTTGCTACTACTGGCTTAGCAATCAATCTTTGTTTTAAAATGTCAAAGGCATCTTGCTGCGGCTGTTCCCACTTGAACATCTGGTTTTTACGCAATAGCATACGCAAAGGCTCTGATATAATCGCATATCCGGCGACGAACTTTCGAAAGTATCCGCTGAGGCCTAGAAACTTTCGTACTTCTGTCACGTTGCTTGGTGTTGGGAATAGTGCAATGGCATTCGTCTTTATCTCGCCTGGACTTATTCCTTCAGGGTGAATCTGGTGACCTAGAAATGTAATTGTTTGCTTAAATAACTCACATTTTTCAATATTGAGCGTTAGTCCACAATTTCGCAATACTTCCAGGATACGCTCAAGTTTCTCGTGCATCTCGTCGAATGAATGACTACCAACCAAGATATCATCCATATAATGAATCATGTCACCTTTCTGTACACGTTTTTGAATTTCAGCCATGAGTCGATTAAAAATTGCTGGAGCATTCTTTAATCCAAACGGCATCCGCTTGAATTCATATAATCCATCAGTCGTAATAAAAGCTGTATATTTGCGACTCTCAGGAGCTACTTCGATTTGATAATATCCGCTATTCAAATCCAGCGATGTGAAATATTTGAACTGCTTGGCTTCCTGTAAGCGCTCTTCGATATTTGGAACTGGAAAGTTTTCCTTCTTCATGCACTTGTTGAGGCGGCGGTAATCAACACACAAGCGATCACCTCCGTTCTGCTTCTTGATGAGAACAATAGGGCTGGCGTACTCGGATGTAGACATACTGATTATGTCACGCTGTAATAGCTCATCGATCATTCGGCTGACAATTTCTCTTTTGGGCTCTGGTATACGATACGGTGCTTGTGAAACAACTTTGCCTTCTTCAATACAAATCTTGGCTTCTACGATGCTTGTTTTCCCGATTCCCTCCAACCCAGTTGAAAAGACATCGGCATACGTCTCCAGTAGATTGCTTAACTTGGCTTTGTCGTCATCGTTCTCTACGTTGAGAAGAAGTTTAGAAAATTCATTATTATTAGTTATGGGACTTTGCAATACTCGTTTGTTTTCAAAATTCATTTGCCCATTCTCAAACTTTAGCGTGAGGTGCGTGTTGACCATGACATCTTGTCCGAGTAAGAAATCTTCTTGAAGTAGTTCATCCTCTGCGATGTATACTTGTGCTGTTGTTGTCATGTCATCAATGGTTATATCCACAATAATAGCTTCATTTAGTATTCGTGTGCCACCACAAATACCTTTCATCTTGATAGGGCACTTGCGTCGATCAGCACTGATTCCTTGAGCTACTGATTTGCGAACGATGCTTGCTTGGCTACCCGTATCAATGAATGCGTTATACGGCTTCGACTGCACGACTATTTCTTTGGTGAACCACTTGTCTCTATTCTCCGCACCCATGCGTCGAACATTAGCTTCTGGTGGTTTGCAGCTCTCATTGCTTCCATGGAACTTCTTGCATTTTCCGCAACGAGGATTCTTCTGTGGGCTCGGGCACACATTTGCGAAATGTCCCATCTCGCCACAATTAAAGCACTTCAGATTTTCTTTTGGCTTCGTTTCCTTTGCTTCAGTTTCTTGCTTTTGATCGATATTGTTGCGTCTAACTGGATCATGTCTTACGTTCGGTAATCTTCCTCGATTTACAAAATACTCATCGGCGGTATCCCTCATATGCTTCATTGTCGTGAACTTAATTGCTGCGATACTCTGCTGAAGCTCACGGTGTTGTAATCCTGAACGCGTATACCTGATGACTGCTGCTTCGCTTATATTGTATCGTACACCTAAGGCTGACATACGAAAACAATATTCCTTAACTGTTTCTTTTGCCCGTCTGATAGCATTGGTCATCGCATAGTGAATCTCGGCTTCATCTGGTGTTGTTCCAAACTCATCGCGCAGGGCGTTTGCAAATGCTCTCCATGAGATATGCACAACTGGCGACGAATCGAACCACATTTTAGCTGCACCTTTCAGCTGTGAATATAAGGCGAGTAAAAAGAATTTTTCCTCCCACTTGTATGCGTTAATGACATTATCGACACGATCGATAAACTGCTCTACTGAAATAGCGTCTTTGTCACTCGGATCGAATTCTGGTAAGGTTCTGGCAATCTCCTTTACCGATGCTTGTCTCGTGTTCGCGTTGAATTGGCTGACTTGGATATTCTCATTAGCTGCATCCAACGAGTTTCCAATGGCTGCTGCCTGCTCGATTGCTGCTGCGCTTGTACTAGCTCCTGTGCCTGTACTAGCTGCTTGCTGATTGATTAACTGCGTCATCATTTCCTTCAGCTGCTGCATTTCACTTTGCAACTGCGTTATTACTGCTTTATCTGCATGATCTCCTGATGCATGCGGCATCTCTATTTCCTCTGATTGTTCAAATTCCACCAACCGTAGAATCAAATCACTGCGCGAACCTCCTGTCGCTAATTCTCTTTGTCTCAAAAGAACTTTCAATTGATCCACTTTCAATTCTGCTATTTTCTGCATCACTGCGGACGGCAGTCCGCGCTAGCGACGAAAGCAGCACGAAGGGTGCGAAGGCGACTAGCATATATACACAGGAAGAATGGAAAATTTGCTATGACTGTCCGATCAGGTCGAGCTATATACCGATCGAAAGGTATCAATTAAACTTACAAATGTGCATACTAAGACTTTTGAAAACTCACCTGGTTCGTGAGATAAACAGGTGTAAGTGGGAGGGGAAAAATTTAAATGATTGGAGCTAATGGGGCCGGTGGAGCCTTTTTTATTTTTATTTCAATTTTTAACTATTCTTATTAAAATTACGCGTCGAATGACACCTCGATCATCAAAATCTGACCTCTGGTTCGAAAGATAATTTATTTTGAAATTTTTGGTGCCCTTCTTAAAACGAGATGAAAAGTCAGTCTGTCTGTTTGTTTGTATA